>DWCF01000634.1:0-41552 GCA_018230265.1 Delias oraia | reverse complement strand
CCATGCTGAAACATATGATGATGTACTAATTACTCACAGAATACTCAGCGTGAAACGGTACTAGTGCTGTATTTTGAAGAGTGAGTAAAGATATTAGAGGCCTTTAAAAGTGCCTCTTAAGCAACATAAAAAGCCGGCAACACAACCAATGTGCGGACTGTGGCGCGGTGGTTCATGGGCGGCAATGTTCTCTTACCATAGGAGACCAATTTACTCCGTTGTCCGGTAATGTTTAATAAAAAAAACTAATGCAATTTAGTTTTGTGTAATGTATATAATTATGCAAATCTTTAAATTAAATATATTTAATTTTTAATTAGTATTGCATCGTGGACAGCATTTAAATTCTGCCAAAGCCGCCTTAGCTATAAAAGTTACAGGTTCTATAACACAAACAACTCCCAAAGGGGACGTAACGAAGTCCAATCGAAGCCAGTTCAAGTATTTTAAATGCGAGTCACTCCTTCCTTGTACTTCTTTTTAAGTGAGCCGAGGGAGTCTAGTACAAAGCTCAAAGATGCAAGTCCACTGTTGAATAAATTTCACACCATGTATGACTTGAATACACTACTAAACTTGTTGGTTTATTACATACCAGAAGACCTGGATGTCATATTGCCCTGTAGCTACATACAGGGTTAGTTTATGAACCTTATGGAGTCACAGATCCACTAAAAGTATTTATTTTTTTATATTATATAGGTGTTCCGGCAGGTCTCCTTTATGGTCTGAAATAACTGTCGTTCTTAGACAATCGCGCCACAATCTGCGCTTTTATCGTGTCGCCGACTTTTTACGCCGCTTGAGCGGTATAATTTTAAGGACCTTCGATGTCCTTCTCAGTCTGTGAGACCGGGGTATCACATAGGAAGAGCCAGCGTAATTGTTGCATAAGCTTATGCTTCTACATGTCTTTCCTACGTTTCAAAAATGTTATTGATCTGGTAGTACGGCGCATCCAGCTGTTATTGAGTTACAAATTCTGTTCTATTAAAGCAAATCCAAACTTTAAAGATTATGGGAATCAAAGATTATGAAACACTATTTTGAAAACACTTCGAGTTCTTATTATAAGACGTCATACATTTATGAAATTATAGTTTCATAAGCTTTCACACCAAAATTTGCTTTTAAAGTTACGATGTTTTTAAAATCGAACATAGAGAATTGTCATAAACTTGTTCTTTTTAAAGAAAAAGTTCAAATTTTCATGCCTCATAGTTTCTTTTGTTTACGAAATTTTGGAATACATATATTGAATACTCATTTAGTAATTATTTTTTTGTTTTTGAGAATATTAGTCATTATTAAATTATTTTTATTTAGTTTTATGCCGTTGCTGTGTAACCAAGGTTGATTTCTAGTTAATTACGAACGTAATTTTGATGACAATTAATTAAATGTGACAGAATTTCAACATTGCAATATACTCAACAATGTGGATCAAAATTAGTCTGCTAACGCGACGTAATATCAAATAAATCCTTAATAATTCGTATGGTTTGCTGGTAACATATTTGGGTTTGTTCATGCTCAAACTAATATATTTGCTTTAGATGGAAGTTTGCTAGTATTTTCTAACTTATATTGACGTGAAAGTTTGGATATATTTTTTATTGTATAATGGGCAAGCGGACAGGTCTCGTCTATGGTAAGAGATCACCGACGCCTATAGACACCCGCGTTACAAACCACGCTTTGACATTATTGCCAATGTTTTACACATCTTGAGCTGTATAGTTTCAAATTCACCAAGCAAAATACTGTACACTTCCACATAGGTATTATGAGAGCCCTGTTATCACTTCGGACGAGTTGACCCATTTAGAGTGTTAGCATATGCTTCAGCATGGCTTTTTCTCGAGATAGATGCATGTTTGTTCATCTTCATGAGCAAACTACTCTATGCAGTTTCATAAAACTTTGCAATTATTTGTTTTTTTATATAAACGGTGGCAAACGCACAGGAGGCTCATCTAGGGCAAGCGGTCTTCCACCCATGTACACCCCTAGCCCTTGCAGAGCCGCGGATGGGTTGTCGGCCTTTATAGTTTATGTAGTTGTATTTTATATAGTTATATATTATAAAGTCTTTAAAATTAATATATATATACACAAAAAATGCATTCCAAACATAATATAGGTACTTTGAAATCAAATTATAGTTATTTTCCTCAAAAGAAATAAATTATATCATGTTCTATATTACTACTTATATAATATATTGCGTAAGGTTGGTCATATTAACTGCAAGACATTCACAGGCGCCGAGGGGTTTCATAACAAACAGAAATAATCCAGGCTGATCCGCTTACGTTCATAGATTTAGATAGCAACATGGCAGAAAATATTTTAGTGTCGCTGCAATTTATTCATAGCTCTGAGTTATCTCTGACAGTTAGTTGTTGGGTGTATAGTAAACTTCAAATACTGTGATTAAAATAAAAAATGAAACCTTAAAATGCCTAAAAAAGGTTGAAAAACCATTTACATAACAAATTACTCTAATAAAAAAGGCAAAAGTCGAAATTTCTCACAATATGGTATGGGTATGGTACTAAACCACCAAATATAGTGATTTGTAGTGACTAGACTTAAGTTGAGTGTGTGTTTATACATACGCAGCACGCCAAGAATGGTATTTCTTGTAAGTTCAACATTCTTTTCTTCTTGGGTTGAATTCCTAGTACGACCTCCGAGTACTCTGCTTGGGCCAAAATTCTTTAAGAGACTCTAGAGCCGGTGGACGGCGACTTCTTCTCTGATTATATTCTTGATTATACAGAGGAGTTGATGTAGATGATCGAAATACCGGCAGGCGATGTAAGTTTTTAATGGGTATTGCATTCACAAAACCAAGTCCGCAAGCGACATTTAAAAGGACTCCGATATTCTCACTTAGTGTAATTCACTACCACACTGACTATTCTAGGAGCCCATGGTATCACTTCGGACGGGCCGGCCATGTGAGTCCGTTATCATTTGCTTCAGATGACTTTTCCACAGTAAAATATGAACCACGGTAACAAAACAATAATAACTTTTTACGCCACTTAAGCGGAATTTTTAAGGACCACCGATATACTCAATCGCTCTGCGAAACACAGTACAGTGCAAGTACATTTTCACGTTGAGTATTCTGTGAGCTCATGGTATCACTTCGGACGACCGGGCCCAATTAGTGCGTCAGCATATCCTTTCAGTATGGTTCACCCATGGGTGCGATAGTTTTAAGAGAGTCTTAGGGTGAGAGCACCCGGCCACTGTCAAGCTCTTCGAGAGACCGAATAAACTATAAATTTAAAAATAATTGTCTAGAGTGGGATTGAAACCCGATATCTCTCGCTTCATGGGACACTTTTAAAATCATTATGTTACGAGGCTCTCAGAAGAGTTAAGGAATAACACAAAAATATATTAATTTATTGGTTGAATACTACTTAAATTACTTTATACATGTTCTATCATGTTGACGAGATTTAAAATTATGTCTATTGCAGTGGTGTGACAGTCAACCTACGCAAGACAGATACTTAGCTGGTTGAAATATAGTCCGCACATAGCTTGTCACCTTGACAGATAAGCACAAGTCAAAATAACAAATTACTATAAATCTAGTATCTGAGAAACTTGTTTAACATTAAGTCGTGGATAAAATAGTGAAAATATTTTATGAATATTATTTTAGAGCCTCGTAGTTTAGTGGTTTAATAAGTCTACAAAAAACCAAGAGGTTCGGATTCGATTCCCGGTCCCTACAATTAGATTTTATTTTATAATTTGTTCGGTCTCTGGAAGGGCTTGAGTGGCCGAGCGAGTAACTTAATAAGCTTTCGTGGGAGAGCGATGCTGAAGCATATGCTGACGCACAGAATACATAGCATGAAATGTTAGTTGTACTTGAAACGGTACCTCTACTGTGTTTCGGTGAGTGAGGATATTGGAGGCCCTTAAGAATGTCGCTGAAGCGGCGTCAAAAGCCGACAACACAACCAATGTGCAAAGCGCGGATTGTGGCGTGGTTGTATACCTCTTACCATATAGGAGACCCTGCTCAGTTGTCCGTCTATATATTTATTTTTCTATTATGTGAATTATTTCTATATTTACTGTACTTTAATAGTGTTCTCTATATATGTTTGTCTTTGGTTAAAATTAGGTTCATGCTTATAGATTGTAACTCGATGAACTCTGATCATATTTTTGATGGCTTATCTGCTGTTTTTTCACAGAGCACAGACTTATTTAGGTAGATATCATCATATTGACACTGAAAAAATTGTGACAGTTGACCATAGAACAAAAAATGAAGAATCTCGTTCAGAAATCAAAGATACAAAACTAAGCGTCTCTTTCGTATTTCTCGCTTGAAATCTATAATCTTATCCTATATATTCGGTTAGAATTTTATTATACCGGGCAAGAATCGCTGCTATATTTGGAACGTGCTGATAGAATTAATATTACTCATTTAATTATAACTTTTTTTCAAGTTGAAGGTTATAATTTTAATTATATTTTATTATCACGCAAGCTGAAATAACTTTGCAATAAACTGGTTTGAATTAACACTTTAGCTTGTATCTGTATGTAATTGCTTATCGTGTTCTTATTATTTTTATTAATGTATTCTTAAAGCACCCCGTAGTTCGAGATTTGGTTGTGTTACCGACTTTTCACGTATTATAATTTTTTTAATTTTTTTTTTATTTTATAGTGATTAACGGGACAGATGGGTCTCCTATATTGTTAGAGAACATCGCTGGCCGTGAACAACCGCGCCACAGACCATGCATTGGTTGTATTGCCGGTTTTAAACTTAGTGAGGCTCCATTAACCAAATTCACTCAGCGACACATAGTAAAAGAATACTCACATATATTTTTGTTAGCCATTGGTAGCACCGGTCATATTACTGTGTCAGCATCATCATCATCAGCCTATTAAGTCCACTGCTGGACATAGGCTTCCACAAAAGACGCCCACCTTTTACGATCTTGAGCGATCTGGATCCAGAGGTTGTCCGCGACCTTCATGAGATCGTCTTTCCATCGCGAGTGTCAGCATATGCTTCAGCGTTGCTCCCTTACGAGGGCGACAATGTTAAGACACTCTCCCGCCCACTGACAGGCCTTTTCAAAGATCGAATAAATTATTAATTCAATTAGAATTTTATTTTTGTTTTAGGCCGGGATTTGAACCCTCCTCTATTTTTGTGGTAGTCTTATAGAACCACTAACATACACGGCTATTGAATATAAATGGCTATAATGATTTAAGTTAAGATTTTTCCCATTCATTTATTTCCCAGCAATGAACCACTTGCTAATCTCTGAAATTATAGTCGCGCCCACAAACAACGCGTCGAAAGTAGAGCTCTATCGAATATTAATAAAATAAATTATTGTTAACCGCAATTGCGGTTTGGATTGTAAATTGTGCGATCAAATCTTTTATTTTGCACAAAAAAAGAACAAACATACAATGTTCACTGTGGAGCGTTATTTTTAATAATTTAAAAATATTCGTGGTCACGTTACACACGTGAAAGTCAACAATCTTATAAAGGTCGGCGACACATACGAACCAAATACGAATAAACACATATGAATACAATGCAATGAATAATTAAAATCCATATTTCGCATAACAATCAGACACTCTCATCTTTTTGGGTGTCCATCTCATTCACCCGTGAAAAAGCCATGCTGAAGCATATGTCAGCTTGTCCGAAATGATACACGCTCACGGAATACTTAGCGTAATACGGCTCTTGTACAGCGTTTCTTGTAATGAGGCCTTTGAAAATATGTCGCTTCAGCGGCGTAAATAGGTAACACAGCCAAACCGCGGACTGTGGTACGCTTATCCATGGGCGGCGGTGTTTTTTTAACATATAGGAGAGGCACCTGCTCCATTGTCCCCTATACTATAAAAAAAGACTACAATCAAACAAGATCATCCCATTTTCAGTCAGTTAAAGTAGCCTTTTACCATTACCGTGGTATTCCAATTCAGAGAGACTCAGCATTCAGTAATCAAGTAACTGCGGCCTACGAATCGTGACAAGAGACGAAGAAAATGTTTCCATTGATGTATCATTTTAAGAAGTCGCTATTGTATGGCGTTAAGGTTTACAATTGCGTGATACTCAGTTAAGGTTGTTTAAGTAAAGGTAACCTGAATAAACCGAAGACACGCGAGCCGCATACAGTAAAAAGGCAAGTTTAAACAACGGGTCAGGTGAATTTGTTAAGCCTACATATCTAATGCTTTCGGGTTTCAGGTTCTATTAGGTTTGACAATTCCTTGGCAATAGTATCATATACGAAATAGACTTTCGTAGATTCTGTTTAAGGTTTCTGTAAGTCTATAATTATTCTATTTTTTTACCACAGCTTAGTTAGACTTTAATTACTACATAATAAGTATAAAAATAGTTAAGGTATATAGATTAAAGTCATTTTTGAGAGCCTCGTAGCTTAAATGTGCCATGAAGCGAGAGGTACCCGGTTCGAAACCCGGTCCGGATAATTATAATTTAATTTATAATTTATTCGGTCTCTGGAAGGGTTTGGCAGTGGCCGGGTGAGTGTCTCAATTCTGTCGCACCCCTGGGAGAGCCATGCTGAAGCATATGCTGATGCACTAATTGGGCCGGCTCGTCCGAAGTAATACCACGAGCTCAATTAATACTCAGAGCGAAACGGTACTTGTGCTGTGTGTCGCACAGGGGGTGAGGATATCGGAGGCCTTTGAAAATGTCTCTTAAGTGGCGTAAAAAGCCGACAACACAACTGATGCGCGGACCGTGTCGCAGTTTTCCATGGGAAGCGGTGTTCTATTACGAATATATGAGACCCACCTGCTTCGTTTTCCGCTATACTATAAAAAACTCTTGTGAGAAAATAAAGAATTTTGAATGACAGACGTCTCTCGGATGAAAGTCAAAGCCCTCTACAGTTTAATAGTCAAAATATGATTAATGGCGCGGAACTTTGTGTTCCGAATAAACTTATACCGAGCTGATATCGGCCCAGTTATTGTGAAACGTTTGTCATAATATTTAGTGAAATATTAATCTAAGTTAAATGTAAGAAACGGATGCCTGCGCGCAACTCATTTATCAATCCAGCATTCGAAATTGAACTCTCGCTCGAGGCAATTTATCAAAGTAGAGTTTATTGTGAATAATCTTATCTTTTGATTTTATATTGATAGACAAAACGGTGAAACAAAATAGGTAATGGAAGGTCTCCGCCTTGGGCCACGAGCAAAATCAATTTCAGCACAATTCTCATTTTCTCGATACTTTCATTTCTCCGCAGCCAGCAATCCGGAAGATAAAATTCAGAAAACGCTATTGCCTCGCTGTACACGAAATTCCATTTGCAACTTCATACACATGCTCAGGAAGAGCCGAACGCGGCGCTTACCAATCAGTTGGCTCATATTTCTTCAGCGAATGATAGCACGATTTATGTGCACTGCTAAATGGCAAATATTTGCGCCTAACTTTTTTATTAACATGTTTATTTATGGAAACGGAGGCGAGCTAGTAGGAGGCTTCTCTAGAATAAGCGGTGGTACGCGCATGGACACCCCCAGCCCTTGATGGATCGCAGATGGGTTGCAGGCCTTATAGGTACAGCTACGGTCTTTTTTTAAGGTTCCCAATTCGTGTTGGTTTGTAAATATCTCCGCGTTGCAATACTTTAATTTAACTTTTACTTGAGCGCCTCGTAGCCGAAATGTAACAACGATTGAAATGAAAAACTCAACGATAAGAATGAAAAACTAACAATCGCTTTTAATCTGTGGCAATGTAAAAACCTCGAAGATAAAACTTGAATAAAACACTGACATTGCAATAAAGTTAAAAATAACAAAATGAAAAGCAAAAGATTCCCAACCGAATTACAAAGATAACACGAAATGTGACTTGTGATAAAAATGTAATTTCCTTAAGTATTAGGAGCATCTTTTCAGCAAGATTTCTCCATTGTGAGTCTGTCTGAGGGCACATTCAAATGATAATCCCAGCATACGCTTTGTGAATTATGCGTGGTAATGGACCAGTGTCCCTTGAAATCTATCCACATTTATAAGTTGGAATAGCGTCGCATAATATATTAAAGAAATCTGGTTTGTTTCATACAAACTATACGTTGTTTTACAAAAAGATACCACAATTCAACTATAATTGTTGTGACTAGAAATATTTAGCCTTTGGAGTCTCCAATCTATATCAATATGTTAATAGGTGATACTATACTAGCAACCCGGTACGTTCTTGCTACGTTTAAAGTTTCAATTTGGCAGCAAAAATCCCATTAAAAATGTGATTAATGAAATACTACTTCACCGATTTTAAGCAAAATTCAGGTAAATCATATATGAAAAGTCCAAACAAAATCTAAAAATATAGTTTGTATAGCATTGGCAATGACATTGATTTTTATATAATATATGAATTATATAAAGAAATATTATAACAAATCAAACATTAAAAAAACGAAATTCAATACAATATCAATTTTAACTGACTTAATCGAATTTTATTTTTTATTGGTTTGGTTTGGTTTATTAGTTAATTTAAAAGTATAATTAAAATTTTAGAAAGCCTCATAGGTACCTAAGTGATTTTATAAGCCTACCACGAAACGAGATTCATCGGGTTTGAATACTGGTACGAATAAAAATGTGTAATTTATTCGGCTTTTGATAGGCCTTGACTTGGCAGGTCGAGTGTCTTAACGCGGGAGAGTCATGCTGATACACTAATTGAGCCGACTCGTTGGAACTGATACCACGCGCTCATATCAGCTTAGAAGCCGGCAATGCAATTAAATCACGGATTGTGGCGCGGTTGAATATGAGTCGCGATGATTTTTTATCGTAGAGTTGACTCGCCTGCTACTATACAAAATACCATTTTGTATCGGATCAGATTCGTCCATACACCAACAAAGCATTTGTTAATATAACAGAAGCTATTTTCAATAATAACAAAAGTTGAAAATACATAGAACGTTCATTGGATTTTATTAAAAAAGCAATACTACGCTCTCGTACGCATTTTAACCGCAAAAAAAACCCTTTAAAATCCGTTAAAAGCATTTTATTTCCCGACCTGGCGATAATGTAATGAGATGTCGCGACGTGCAGTTAATATTATCTGCAATATTTTAAAATATTACGAAGGGAGAAAGCGAAATGTAAAAGCAACCGATAATCGACAACGAAGCCATACACATCAATTATTTTCCCGCCGATAGAGGCCTGTCTGTGGCATTTAAATGTTTTTTTTAATGCCTTAACGATGAAAAATCATTTCGGTATTCCAATAACATTTTTGTACGCTTTTTGAACGCTATAGGTATTTATGAACACTTCAATACCTTCAACAAAAGATCGAGCTATTACTTAGATACCGACAACTTACCCGTGGTTCTTGGCACTTTTGTTCGTTGGATCCTGTTTTTATATAAATTAAAAAGAGAAATAAGTTAACGAAAAACTGATAAATGTTGAAGTTTCGCCTGGGAGATAAAATTAACTGCGTTGCGAGTTGTTTTACTAGTTGAGACAACTACCTCAGAGCTAGTAATACAAAATTGTTCTGTCTTTTTCATTAAGTATACATTAATATTTACTTTTATATAAATATATATTAGAATAATTTTTTTAAAAATCAACTATTCAGTATTAATCTACCATAAGCCATGTCTGATAACGTACCCATACAATTTGAACAAATAAGCCACAGAGGACATAATTCTTCTTTGTAGTAAAAACAGATTTGCAGCGATTTTGTTGACCCATGTAATTTACGTTGTCGAACCGTCAAGCGATGTGAATCCCCATTAGAGCCCCGTACCATTAAATAAACATCTTCCCTATTAGCAAAGCCTCCCCAAGCACTTCAGGCAGCCAGATACGGCACGCAGGCAAAATCAATTTCATTTTTGACACGTGCTTTAATGTTATGGCGAGCGGTACAATGATTGAATTTTGCTATGTTAAAACTAACTGTATATACCTTGCTTTGTAAGATTTGTTACTATATATCAACGATTTATAAGAAAGGATGGACAGTTATTAATATATTTTGTTGTATTTCCTATATGATAAGCGAACACCAACGCCCATGAACAACCGCGCCAGACCGTCATTCGTTGTGTTGCCGCTTTTTTACGCCGGTTTAGCGGCACTTTTAAGAGCCTCCGTTATCCTCACTCTGCGAAACACTGTACAAGTACCTTTTCACGCTGACTATTCTGTTAGCTCGTGGTATTACTTCGGACGATCCGCCCTAATTAGTGTGTCAGCATTTGCTTCAGCATGACTCTGCCACGGGTGCAACAGTATTAAGACACTTGCCCAGCCACTGTCAAACCCTTCCAGAGAACGAATAAATTATAAATTAAATTATTATTTGTCCGGACTGGGATTCGAACTCGATACATCTCGCTTCATGGTACACTTTTAAAACCATTAACCTACGAGTCTCTTGTAGGTAGTTGATTTTATTTTAGTAATAGCTATACGTTGTTGTCCACAATGGTCTGTTAAGCTTAACGCAGGCAGGTCGCCGAGAACTGAAGATAGCTGACAGCACGGCTTAACAAGCCGTGCTGTCAGCAATCGCTAACTATAGGCTTATATAAGCTATAGGCTTTTTATTAGACTACAAAAATGGAGGGTAGTAATTATAGTGTTTAGATATGGACCACGGATTGCCGAGGGTTCTTAACTGGACCCAGTAGATGACGTTCCAGTTGTCTAGTTTTAAATACACAGAACCTATATTTTACATATTATACATATCCTTACAAAATTCCACCATAAGCTTCATATCAAATAGAACAATAAATTTAATAAATTCCGGTTATCAGTACTCGTTTAAAATCCACTCACTTCGCAACAGTATTCGCTATATGAGTTACAAATATGAGCAATATTCAATGCAATTGTTGTTTTAAAATCTACCGTAACCTATTAAAATAGGGTTGAAATTACAATGCATTTAAACAATTTCTGAATACACTGGTTTCATTGTAAGATGTTTTAATGCGATTGATTCGCTCCGCAAGATGGGCGTCCTGTACTTTATTTTGTTATGTTATAGCAGACAATCGAGCAGGTGGATCTCATTTATGGTAAGAGAACACCGCCGTCCATGGACAACCGCGCCACAGTCCACGCATTGATAGTGTAGCCGGTTTTTTACGCGACTTAAGCGGAATTTTTAAGGGGCTCCGATATCTTCTACTCACTCAGCGAAACTCAACCTGAGTAAGGTTGAGTTGATCTAATTTTAATTAACTTTAATTTTTTATTAACTACTGGCTTCTGAGGAACTGGAAATTTATTTATATATACTCTATCCTATCATCTGAGAACCTCGTGGCTAAGTGGTCTAATAGGTCTACCATGAAGCCAGAGGTACCGGGTTCGAATTCCGGTCCGGATAATTATGAATTATAATTGAATTTATAATTTATTTGTAAGGGCTTGACAGTAGCCGGGCGAGTGTTTTAATACTGTCGCAAACGTGGGAGAGCCATGCTGAAGCATATGCTGACGCACATATTGGGCCGGCACGTCTGAAGTGATACCACGGGCTCACTGAATACTCAGTGCGAAACGGTACTTGTACTGTGTTTATCAGAGTGAGTGAGGATATCGGAGGCCCTTAAAAGTGCCGCTTAAGTGGCGTAAAAAGCTGACAACACAACCAATGCGCGGACTGTGGCGCGGATGTTCATGGGCGGTGGTATTATCTTACCATATTGGAGATCCACCTGCTCCGTTGTCCGCTATACTATATAAAAATTATCATGGTCACTTTAGAAGTATTTCTGTATTTTTAACCAATTTGGTTAAGAATTACATTAATTTATCTAGCAAACATACAACATTGTTTGTTAACGGAAAAAAGTTAGTTCTTTTTACTTTACATATATAAATTTTTTATTATTTCTGTTATTTTTATTATTTTTATTATTGCAATTAATACATATATGCTTCAGCATGGCGCACCCGTAGCCAAGAAGTTCTTATGTGGTCTAATGTATAATATTTTTTTTTGAATTTTGATTACTTTTTTAAATAAAAGTAAAATGCTTACTGATTTTATTTTAATAATTAACTGGCAGACTAAAAATTTGGAAAATTTAATAAAATTAGACAATATTGTGTTTTGTTGCAAGGCATTTTATACGCCGTCAGTTAAACTCAATTTAAGATCGAAAGATAAACGGGAATTCAGGATGAAATATAAGGAAATGTTATCCTGAAAAATTTCGGTCACGTTATCATTATATTAGATTCGGATAAAAAATAAATTCTGGTCGGAGAACGGCGTTATTACGTTTATTTACAGAGTTGCGAACTCATGTGCGCTGTTATGGTTATCAATTATTAAACAAGTAATACTTAAATTATCAGTTTAAAGTTATACTCAATGCAATATTTCTAACTAAACACATTATTTTTTCAGTTACACACACTTAAAAGTCACATCAGTTATAATAAAAATACAATACGTTTTTTTATCAATTACAATTACTGATTCCATGCTTCCAGAACTAAAAAGAACCGGCGAAAAAACTCAGCAGAACTGTTTAGGCCATTTCATTTATTGTAACAGATTTCTTGTAAATGCCTAGAGCGATCGCCTGATTCAAAAAAAAAATATTAAAAATTTTACTTAATACAAAACGTATAACTAAGGAGATGTACGCTTGTGTGATAATTTGAAACGTTTCTTATATATTATTAATACATATCAGTCATTTTTGATTTTTATTGTTATAATGTGTTAATATTAGTTAACCGCCAGATGTGTATATAATATACCTAAAAAATACCCATCATCCTTTAACTAGGAATAAGGATACAATAGCAATAAGTAATTTTAGGTTATATAAGGCAAGTAAAAAGACTTTCTTGGGGAATTGTGTTCGCTTATAACTATTTGAGATAACTGAAGTTATTATAGCTGAACTTACAGAAAGTAAATTTACAAATCTTGTAAAAGTACTCTAATTAAGAAAGCTTATTATAACATAAATCAATACATAGAAGACAAAGATGCATGGAAACTTCTGCACAAGCACCGACTGGTATCTTTTACTAGCAAACATAAATAAACCAACTATTGTAAATTTATTGATTAAAAAAAATGAAAACCTATGAGTTTCTTGTTGGTTCTTCTCGTCTTCTCATCTTCCAAACCAATGGTAGCTTTACTATTGTAAATTGACTTGCAAAAGTGCCTCTTATGGGGCAATTGAATAAATGCATTTCAATTTGATTTAATAAAGACTAACCTTTTTTTGGATGATAAGAATACTAAAATTATTAAAAAGACACATAAATCATATTTTCAGTTATACTTTATTGTTCGATTTTCTGTTGTAAATGACAAAAAAATAAGAGAGAAATAATATGATTAAGAAAATAACCAAAGCTTTAGCTAAATGAGATCACCATAACTATTTAAGTCGCCTTGAAACCTTGTAAATACTTAAAGTAACTAAATGTTGGAAGTATTACCGTCAACTATTTAAATAAACGCTTTCAAATCTTGTCACGTTTGCTGCTTTATATTTCAATTCGCATCGCCAAATGAATTTTCATATGTTTTGCATACAATAGAGTGAATTCTGAGGGTCATGTGTATAATTTGTGAATGTTTTTATATAAATTGATTTTTTTTTATGATATAGCGGTCAACGGAGCCGGTGGGTATTCTATTTGTTTAGGAACACCGCCGCCCGTGAATAACCGCGCTATAACCGCTTATCGGTAGTGCTGCCGGTTTTTTACGTCACTTTAGCGGCATTTTTAAGGGCCTCCGATATCCTCATTCACTCAACGACACACATTAGGTGCATCGTTTCAAATAAAACTACTATTTCACGCTAAGTATTCTGTAAGCCCGTGGTATCACTTCGGATGAGACCCTCCCACGGGTGCGACAGTATTAATTCACTGGTTCCGCCACTGTCAAGCCCTTCCAAAGACCGTATAAATAATGAATGTATATAATATATGTAATAATAATAGTTAAAATAAAATATAATATAAAATATTGTTCATGCCATTTGAAAGTAACTCATATAACAAGATTGTTTTAAAGTTGCTGAAGTAAAAATAGTAAGAAGAAAGTCATCAGTCAGCGGTAGTGGCGACTTGCGACCAAGAAAATGAATGGTCAAATTCATTACTGCTCTGGCAACTTCTGATAAGCTTAAAGCTCCTTTGAAACGACTCTGTATTTCTTCACCTTTTACATTAACATTCTCACATTCAATTACATAAAAGCGTCTTGAATTTTTAAATCGCTCCGTAATTAGGTCCAGTGTGATTTAAAGAACAAATATCACGGTATTTAAATTATAGAAATGTTATATCAACCAAAGCTAGCCTCGTAGTAAAGTGGTTTTATAAGCCTGCCACGAGCGAGAGCTATCGGGTTCGAATTCGGATCCGAAGAAAAAATTATACTTGTATAATTTACTTTTTAATCACTCTTTATACACACAAAATAGAAATAAGTTTATATATGGCACAGTATTTTAATTTTATTAATTTTACTTTTTGTTAATAGGTTTCGAGCGAGTGTTTACTAAACACTCCAATTTACTGGAAGATTCAGTAATGTTTTTTTTGTATTTTAATTTAAGGATGGAGAAAATAATTGATTTTAATATTATATACTATCATTTTTTTATCAATTTACTATAATATTTTAATACATTGAGATATTTTATTAATAATATATGCAAGAAAATAATTCATTTCTGAATACGTAGCTGTGTCATACAATGAGAAATATGAACGTGTTGAATATTGGCGAAGTAAAAGTGCAGTCCCCTTGTGTCTACGGCTGAGTGGCATCCACTTCGCTTGACTGATGACCCGCTCGCGAATGTCATGAAAAACTGGATGAAAGAAATTATATTTTCATATGTTTTGGTTGAATTTGAATTTTCAAACAGCGATGTAAGTATTTCTAATATCATATGAATTATGAGCAAATTTTATTTAAATTCAGTCAATTTTTTAAATAGGATTACATTTGAAGGCTACTTGTGAATTTTTCAAATTAGTATTATTTTCTCAAATTTTGAAATTATGAAAATCGGAAGGTAAATGAGCACGAGACTCACTTATAAGCGGTCCTGCGCCCATGGACACCTATAGCCTAGGACGCACATATGTTGCCGTTCTTTAAATGTTAGGTACGCTATTTTTAGTAAGGTCCACAATTCGAATTCAGCCATACCTCTCTCTTGCGAAGGCCCAAGCCGAGGTTCGTGTCTTACAGGAGACATCCTTGCGCTAGTCTCACCAAAATTTTAAAGGAATTCTGGGAAAGCTGATCTTGCCCCACGCCCGTGTTAAACTTTAAGGTGGCTCTGGCAAAAAGCAAGTAGCCATACCTAAAAAAACTTTCGTCACCCGCTTAAACCATAAAAAATTAAACATTGCGTTCGGACTATAAAAGTTAGCGTCTATCACATTATAATTTTCTTTCGAGATAGTTGCCTAACAATACGCTACTTACAAAGTATTTGTGAATAAAAACACAAGTTTGACAGTGTCTGGAACCGCAACATGGTAATAATTTGATCGGCCGCGCCGACCAACTTTATGCCAATTCAAAAGTTTCACTGCAGTTAATATTATTATGTCGTACAACTTTGTTGATTGACGTTCACATGTTTGGTACAATTTTAAATAAATAAAAGCGCCATTATAAACCAAAAAAACAGCTTTTTAACTTTAAGCTTTACAACTTTTCTCTACACCTAAATCATGTTTCTCTCCGTTAAGGCAGTATTTGCTAGAAACTATTTTCGTTTTATTCTTCAGCTTACTTTGCAAATACTACCATGACAGCTTTTTCTTTTTTGGGTTAATATATATCCTATGTTTTTGAAAAAGATTATAGTTTTCTATTGTTGAAAGAATTTTATGATAGTTTTTTTATAGTATAGCGGATAACGGAACAGATGGGTCTCCTGTATGGTAAGTGAACACCGTCGCCTATGGACAACCGCTCTATAATGGGCGCATTTTTTGTGTTGCCGACCGTTTACGCCACTTAAATGGCATTTGTAAGGACCTCCGATATCCTCACTCACTCACAACTATTATTTCACGCTGAGTGTTCTGTGAGCTCGTGGTATCACTCCGGACGAGCCGGCAAAATTAGTGCGTCCGCATATGCTTCAGCAGGGCTCTCCCACGGGTGCATCTACAAGATGATTTATCTTCGTAAATCGGGATTAGATATTTAAATAGAATGCAACTGTAAGTGTCTATCTGCTACGCCTACACTACTCAACAATTTGTTGGTTTACGAATGCTTTTAATTATGGAAGCACAAACACGCAACCGAAGTTATGGATAGATAATTTATTCTAAACCCGATTTACGAAGATAAATCATCTTGTAGATGTACCCGTGGGAGAGCCATGCTGAAGAATATGCGGACGCAATAATAGGGACGGCTTGTCCGAAGCAATACTACGGGCTAACAGAATACTCAGCGTGAATTGATAGTTGTGTTTGAAGCGGTGCTTCTACTGTGTTTCGCTGAGTAAGTGATGATATCGGAGGCTCTTAAGAATGCCACTCAAATGGCCACAGTGTTCCACGAGCGGTGGTATTCTCCTACCATATAGAAGACCCATATATGCCGTTGTCTCGTATTCCATAAAAAAATTACGGTTGTTTTTGATCGAATTCCCGTTATATTTAAATTATGCGATACCAAAACGACTAGCAAATCTATACCCACTCTAAAGAATATCGATCGACACTCACAAACTTGCTTTAACTGTTATGTTAGACGATACGAATTGCAGTTAGCATTCATTGTGAATGCTTTGGAAACAGGAACAATACTCTGTTAAGTTATAGTGGAACCAATTCAAATACTGGTTCAACAACCAATGCCAGTACGATAATACGATCTATACATAAGGAAATTGTAACAGGTACACAGACAAAATTATCATCATCATCAGCCTATCAAGTCCACTGCTAGACTTAGGCCTCTCCCAAAGACGCCTATAAATTACGATCTTGAGCGATCTGGGTGCAGCGGTTGCCTTCGACCTTCGTGAGATGGTCTTACCATCGCGTGGCGGGATGTCCCACTCTGCGTTTTCCGGTACGCGGTCGCCACTCGAGAACCTTTCTACCCAATGAAGCAGTAAAGTAAATATAAAAAAAAATGTATTTCGTAGTATACTTATTAGTTTTGATTTATTATACATCTATTGCGCTAATTGGGATGACTCGTTTGCAATGGTATCACGGACTCAAAGAATACTAGTATGACACAGTACTTGTACTGTGAGTAGCTGAGTGATTTAGTATATCGGAAGCTCATCAAGTTAAAAAGCCGATGTAAAAGCCGAAAACACGGGCGTCGTCCGATAAAAATGGAACGAATCCGTCGTCGTCGAAATATAAATACAAAAATTAAACACGGAAATATATAGAAAATAAAATTATGTCGTAATATAATAGCTTCACCCGTGGGAGAACCATGCTGACCCACTGATCGAGTTGGCTCGTCCGAAGTGAAACCACTGGCTCTCATAATACTAAGCGTGAAACGGTATTTGTATTGCGTTTCGCAGAGTGAGTGAGGATGGCGGAAGCCCTTAAAAATGACGCTTAATCGGCGTAAAAGCCAGCAACAGAACCAATGCACGGTCTGTGGCGCGGTTATCCATGGGCTGCAGTATTCTCTTAACATATAGGAGACCCAACTGCTCCGTTGTCCGCTATACCAGAACAAAATTGTAGCTTTAAAAAAATATCACTTAATAAAGTTTAAGTTAATGTTGATATTTACAATATTTGAAACGAACTGTGAGTTATTAATGAATAACTCATTTTAATTGCATTTTTGATCTGTCTATTATCATCAGTGGTAATAAAAGCAATGTATCAAATTTTTAAATTTAAAACATAACTAATTTAAAAAGCCAACAACTAAATCATTCATAATTATGAATTTGCTTTATTTCTAAACCGTTGTAAGCTAAAACTGTTTATACTTAAAATTATATATTATTTTATATAAATTATATAATATAAATAAATATATATATTATATATGAGCTATTAAGTCTGATTTTATTTTAGATGAAGGTTTGGTATGTAAGAGAAATGAAATTCAGCAACACAAAGCCACGGCAGGTCACTAGTATCAAACTGTGCTGGGTGTGAAAGTTGCTAAGTAAAGGGAATTGCCTTAACTTCGACGGGAGAGCCCTTCTACGTTGTTACCTAACAAGATTATTTCTCGCAACTAGACTTGTTTGAACTATTAACAGCTTTTAAATTCAAAGTCTAAGCTTTTATTGTTGTGCCGGCACCTTCCGCTGTCTCGTTACAGCTTTGTAGGGTCTTTCTTGTTCTTATACTCGAAGTTTTAATTGTTGCACTATGTATCTTGTAAGGATCTATGTAGATTAGGAAGATCATTACATCTTAAATTATTTATGTAAGAGTATATATTATTTTTGAATTGGTTTCTTAATTAAAGGTACCTATCAATTGTTATTTGTTGATATTAATCGTTATAAAATGGTATTTCATATATTCATAAATGATAGTGTCGCTGGCAATGGGTAATACTAGCTACCCTCTTTGAAGTAAGCTGTCTGCTAATTTCGACTTTTTTTATTCTATACCGGACCACGGAGCAGGTGGGTCTCCTATATGATAAGAGAACACCGGCGCCCATGAACAACCGCGCCACAGTCCGCGCATTGGTTGTGTTCAACACAGTACAAGTACCGTTTCACGCTTATTATTCTGTGAAAAAAACTAAATTTTTATTCTTGGGTCCATTAAAAAAAAAATGTACACAAGACTGGCAAGTCATCTGTGGCCCTGCTGGGGCTAAGACTGTACCTAGGCGGAGGTCCAATCGTCCCAAGTGAGCTTCCTGCTTGTTTGACTCTGTTTTCATAAAAAAATATTCTCCTTATTTACGTAAATTTTGCATCGGATTATATTCGAATCTACTAGAAACTTGTCCGTAAATGAGATCAAAATTAATTCAAATCCGCTATGACATATTTTACTTCAATGATATAATACACAATCCCTTTAGCGTGCTAAGTAAGCTGGTTTTTTCTGTAGCCAGGTGATTCTACAGTGGTGGTACGCGGCACAAAATGCCTTCAGTCATCGAGGTAATATGTATGTAACTTTATATTCCGCCTCGATGTTCGAAGATGAAATTCAGCTTCAGTTATTCATTCAAATAGCTCGTAGAACGTTTATGTTTTCTGTGTATTTTAACTAAATCAGTTGGGAGATTTAAGAGATTTTTAAATAAATAAAACATTCAAGTAATTGTTTTTTAATTTTTTAAACATATGTTTGAATAGAGTCAATATCTAATTAGGGCAACTAATCCACAACAGTACGAAGTTACGAACAAGTACAAACATCCGACGGTAATGATCAAAATTCTGATGAGTCGACTCCGCTGTATTAATTTGATCAGCGATAGCAGCGAAGTTGGGAACTCGCGACTACCAACTGTTGACTTGCTTACTTAAAACTCTGGCTTACGCTTTGTTAACGTCAGTGGGCGATAGACGTTTTAAAATTTAGACCTTGAAAATGAAATGTAAATAAATTCTTTGGTTATTATCTTTTATTTAATTCTATAGCGGAATATAGTGAAAAACAATACAAGTGCCGTTTCACGCTGAGTATTCTGTGAGCGCGTGGTATCACTTTAGACAAACCGGCCCAATTGGTGCGTTACCATATGCTTCAGCGTGGCTTTCCTACAGGTGCGACAGTAATAAAACACTCGCTACTGTCAAGCCCTTCCAAAGATCCGAATAAATTATAAATTAAATTATTCCGGATCTGGACTCAAACCCGATACCTCTCGCTTCATGGTACACTTTTAAAAAACATTAAACCACGAGTCTCTCGAAGAATTTTATGAGATTGGAGTTTTTGGTTATTATTTTGATGGCTGTGAAGGCTTTAGATATTATATTGATGCGGTTGAAGTCTATCTGATTATCTAGATGCTTGCGCTTGCGATGTGTAAGCCCATTTAATTTCAAGAAAAATCAATTAAATATACGCCAAAGATAGTCTTTTGATAAATTGGAGATTATAGCACCAACCCTAAAACGAATTCCTATCAAACCATAAATACATTTGAATTGTGATGCCTTTAATGTATGCTACAGTAACTTATGCGATAAAAATAGTTTCTTTCTATTATATATTACATAAGTATTTTGTAAACGCAATAACTAAATTTTCTTAGATATAACACATCAATACTACTCGTAACTTAAAGAGATGATGAGAAAATTTATTCATGTATGTCAATGATACTTGAACGTACACAGAGATAATCAAAATTTCAATCAATTTCAAATAGTTATAGGTTTAAGAGCCTCGTGGGCCAATGGTATTGTTAGCTTGGCATTATGAGTACCGGATTCGATATCCTCACTCACACAGTGAAACAAAATATTCGTTCACAGAATACTTAGCGAGAAACTTAGTGAGTGAGGATATCGGAGGCTCTTAAAAATGCCACTTAAGCGGCGTATAAAACCGGCAACACAACCCATGTGCAGACTGTGGCGCGGTTGTTCATGGGCGGCGGTGTTCTCTCACCATATAGAAGACCGACCCGTTGTCCGCTATAGAATAAACAATCATACAGTAAATATTTGAGATCCTTTTACCGCTAGGACAATTTTTCTAAATAACTCTTAGCTTTTGATCCGAACTCTAGGCCGAGTCAATGATACAAATCACTTGCCAACTGCAGCCTGCCAAAGACTCGATTTGCAGTATCAAGGGATATTGGGCGTGTACATCCACTGTCATGACCACTTACATGACTGGCACATTCCCGGAATCGTGACAGATGTGCATGAAACAATTATACTTGCATTATAGTAAGTGGTGAATGCTTGCTTATTGATTGAATTATAAGCTGTAAGTATTTCTTATATACACTTTTTTTAATATAACTTATAACGGATCAGGTGGGTCTCCTATATGGTAAGAGAACACAGTCGCCCATGAACAACGCGCCACAGTCCGCGGTTTGGTTGTGTTGCCAGCTTTTTACGCTTAAGTGACACTTTTTAACTTTAAGGGCCTGCGATATTCTGACTCACTCAACGAAACACAGTACAAGTACCGTTTCACGTTGAATATTCTTAAAAATTCAAATTGTCGCTTCAGTTGTGTAGAAACCCGGTAACACAACCTATGCGCGGATTGTGGCGCGCTTGTCAACGGACGGCGGTTTTTCTTAACTATATAGGAGACCCAGCTGCTCCGTAGTCCGCTATACCATAAAAAAGTTACTCTCACAACAATGTAGGTACATAAACTTATAAAATCAAGAAATAAACTGCTTATTTATTTATTATCCAACGTATAATTCCCTTGAATCCCCTAATATTTAGGAATGAAAGGTTGTGTTCCTATACAATTTGAGATATATACGAAGCTCTATGACTTATCCTAAATCAATTGGGAGAGCGCTGAATTTCCTTACATCCGAGTCGTATTTCGTTACGTCTCGCGTGCAGCATTAATTATTTTGTTATTTTATTAGCATTAGTTTCCCCTCATCGTCCATTACTTGGACGTCCCCACCAGATATCAAATTTCGCGTTAATCCACCTAACATTGATCACTCCCGACCGGCGACAATTGAATTAATGTCGTCTGGTTCTATGATTTTTGTCATATTTTGCATCCATTGTTTCGATCGTCGGTAAAGAGAATTATAGGCCCAGATACGTTTAATTGGTTTGGCGTGCGGTTGTATGACATTTTCAGTGCCCTGCCGTTGTCATCGCTTTATTTCGAGCTGTTTTTTCTCATATAATTTACCATAAATTATTGTACATATTTATGATGCGTCAGTTTTATAACTGAGTTTAAACGGCCCTTGTAACTCTGCTAAATCAAGCCAAAAACTAGTAATTATATAGTGGGCCAATGTCTATGTTTTTAAAATAATTTTTTTTTTACTCAATTAGGATTCACAATCAAATTTGAACGTCATTTACTACCAGTTCCATGCCTACTTAGACCTGAGAAGAACTCAGAAACTCAGCTGAACTGTTTAGACCTTTTAATTAAATTTTAACAATTTTTATACAACGGTATTTTTCCTATATGGTAAACTTAATATGACGTACCTTCCATGCAGTACAATTTATTATTTAAACTCTGTCATTTTTATATTCCTTTCATTAATGATCAATATTTTGTGTTTAAATGTTCATAATAATTGCTGCATCGCTTTAACATTATAGCGAAAATTTCCTATATTATCTTTCAACGCTTAAGTAGTGTAAAAAATCCGCCAACACAACCGATGCGCGGACTCTGGACTGTAATAAAACAAAATAGGCAAACAGTATAACAGATAAACAAAACTTAAATTAAATCTATCTCACATTTATAATAAGAATATATATGTGGTGTAGACAGTAACTCCAGTTATGTAACGCCAGTAATATTCGGTAAAAGAATAGCCAGCTAATTCAGTGCTACTGTTGTATTCCCATCACGTTTGCTGTAAGTAACGGCATCTTCGCAGCTCGCATGACACCCAGCGTTAGGTGTGGTGAAAAATGGCTCTCTTCCCGACACGAGGATAAATTTATCTCGTCGCGACTATTGCGAGCTTATTCGAGTGTTAATATTCATTGCGGCACAATAACGCATAGTTTGACTGCGTCGCGTGCAAGTACGGTGTTTTATTTTACACCCACTGCTGTGTTTGCACTTCTTGCAGCTCAAATGTTTATTATGATGTCGCTGTATTTCAAATGTTTTGGAATTTTTCTATACACAAGAAACTGTTTTACATTTCACATATTTGCACGGGCATACCATTGCTAAGTAGTAGTGACCACGTGACTTTGCCTATGTATATTAAATATCAGTTATTATAATGTTTTATGGTATAGCGGACAACAGAGCAGGTGGGTATTTTATATATGATACAAGATACAACCGCGTTACATTTCGAATATTGGTTATGTTGCCGGATTTTTACGCCGTTTAATCGGCATTCTTAAGGGCCTGTGATGTCCTCACTCACTCAACGAAACACCGTTGAATTACCATTTCACCCAGAGTATTCTGTGAGGCCGTGGTATTACTTCGGACGAGCTGCGTCAACTATTGCATAAGCACATGCTTTAGTATAGTTTATCCACGGGTGCGATATTATTTAAACACTCGCCCGGCTACTGTCAAGCCCTTCCAGATACCGAATAAATTATAATTGTCCGGACCGGGATTCGAACCCAATACCTCTCGCTTCATGGTACAATTTTAAAAACATTTAGATACGAGGCTCATTATGTAATGGTGTACCAAGCAATACTGTTTGGAATATTAATAAATGCCTAAACCTTTTGGGATATAAAACAAATGATGGGATTACTCTTTTATAAGCCTTTTCAAAGTCATACTATTTCTATTTTAATGTTAACTACACTTATTTTCACTTTAAATGTCATATAATAATGTAAAAACGTTTCTAAAATGGAGATAATATTAATGATCAATGATGAAAATCAGCTGCAGGTATTAAAATAAATATAATATAATAAATATGTATTATCATGTCAGTAGCATAATTAATTAAAAAATTACATATCAATCGTTCCATGTAATCCTAAAAGTGAGCGAAACGAAAAATTTGCCTGCACACCCGCATGTGTATTAAAGGCATAATAATTCTATTACAGTTAATTTAAATCTCATATTTTGTGAACCGCGAAGGCTCACGTGCTCCTCTGTTTATTTACGTTAATTACTTTCGCGAATGTGTTTTATATGTTAATACGTAAACAGCAAACAATGGCGTGTTCGTTAGAATTGTTATTGGGTTCGTTTTGTTTGGAGGATATATACGGTGTAGCTCTTGTGAGATTCCTTTTTATGTGATTCCATTTACTTTTCGTATTATAATAAAATGGGTATCGCGCTAAAGGGATTGCGTTTGATATTATTTTTTTCATGAAAACGGTGGCAAACCCAATGAAAACCTCGTAGCTAAGTGTTTTAATAAGTCTAAGATGAAGTGAGAGGTATCGGTTGATACGGTCTTAGGGATACATAAATAGTGACCAGTTAAGTGCCTTAATAATGTCGCACCCGTGGGCGTGCCATTGAGATGCATATGCGGACGCACATTGCCCCGGATTGTCCAAAGTGATACCACGGGCTCACAGAATAATCAGCGTGAAATGGTAGTTCTACTTAAAACGCTTATACTCTGTTTCACTGAGTGAGTGAGGATATCGGAGGCCCTTAAAGATGATCAAACCGCGTTTATAGCGCACAACAGAACCAGTACCCGGATTGTGGCGCGGTTTTCCATGGGTGGCGGTGATCTGTTTCCATATAGAAGACTCGCAGGCTCCGTTGTTCGCTATACAATTAAAAAAAAGCAGGAGGCTCACGTAGGATCAGCGGTCCTCCACCCATGGATAGATACCCCAATCCCTTGTTGGACGTCAGGTGCCCGGCTTTTAAGAGAACGATACGGTCTTTGAAGGTCTTTTAATTGTATTCGTTTGAAAATATCTCTGCAAAGTAATACGTTTTGATATGGTATTCACAATAACCCTAAGAAAATATTATGTGGAAGGTTTCTAAATATTTTGCCCTCTTTTAACATATTAGTTGAGTAAGATAGAAGATAGCATTTGATTCAAATGAAAAATTCCATTCGTATTTTATCCAAATAAGCAAGACAATTTTATTTTGACGCTGCATTCATTACGCTAATGGAAAACGTCTACATACAATGGCTAAAAGGAGCTATGTATTACAAGCATGGGAATATAGGCTTTGCTACTTTAGAAAAAGTCCTAAAACCGCGTGCACTATCACAATTGTTTTCAGATGGTCATCCATATAATAATTATTTCGTCCAACGATGAATGTTTGTTAGAACGACAAAACGGCTGTGTCGAGGCTGATATTACCATTCTGTGATTACAGTTACCACGTGAAATGATGTTTTTCTTTATTTTGAGTTAACTGATGATTTAGTATCACATTTAATGCGAAATACAAACCGTAGAGTCTGTAAGTTAATGTATTTTGATAGAAAATCTATCACAGAATACTCAGTGTGAAACGGTACTTGTGCTGTGATTCGCAGAGTGAGTGAGGATGTCGGAGGCCCTTCAAAATGTTGCTTAAGCCGCATAAAAAGCCAAGTGCGAACTATGCGCTAACACCGTAATGTTTCATAAATGAGTTGCAAAACTACTAAAAACACACACAATTTGCTTATATTAGAATATTGTGTATTATACATGGAGGTCCGAAAGGGAGGCATATGTCCAGCTGTGGACGTCTTACGGCTGAGATGATGATGATGAGAATTTTGTGATGCATTTAATAAAATTGGTATGCCATAAGACATATACATAGTAGGCTAAAGTATAATATGAAATGAACTCAATAAAAGACAATTTAATATACATTTTCAACCTGTAAGATAATAGAAAATATGAATCACAGTTATTTCTAGGAAGTGGCCCGCGAAGCTCTTTATCTCAAACGGGGGAAAATTAAACTTTATAGACTCGACGCAGCAGCTTTTGTTATTTATATTTATTTCTTTCGTATTAAACTACTTTTGGTAACACGTACAATAAATTTTTCCTTACAATAAAGCTTTTATACAATCTGTAAGAACTTTCTATAATGAATTTTCCGCAAAATGATTCAATTTGATATATATTTTTTTAAACTATAAAGGTAAGTTTTAAAATATAATTTCTATTCTGTCGAATTAACTGCTATAATCGCCGTAACTGAATTACTGTATTTCAATAAAGAAAACCAAACCACTGCTTGATCGTTATGTGGTATCTTTGTTAAAAAATGATAGCCCAAGAAACATCCAGAACCAACCATATTTACATTTCTTTGACTTGTTTACAGTTTTTCCTTGTTTTTTTTTATTTATACTCAGAAGAATGAAACAGGATGCCGATCGATACAATTAAATTTACACGACCCATTGATAAAATACTTATTGATTTGAGTTTACAAACTTAAATTACTTTACACCTTACAATACAAGCACACTTATTGGCAAAGACAACATCAACAACCTATCTCCAGCAGTGAACTTGAATAGGCTGGTGATGATGATGATGATAAGAACATTACAGGAAGCGTACTAGAAGAGAAGTGTCCAGCGTGAAAGCACGACGGTTAAAGAGAGTGAACTAGGTAGTCGGCTGCTTATATGAGACAGGGACAGGGCGGCGTCGAGGGAGGTGCTGATGTCTTCGAGATGGTTGCTAACAATATATTAAAGAATAATTTACCAGACCATTCCTTCATTCGGTTAATGGTTATAAAATAGTTTAAACAACGATATAATCTGTTGGCAACTAGCCTACAAGGTGGAAGGCCTGCGGTTTCATAGTATCAACAAGTTTTCAAGAGTTATATCGTAATAATTATCTTATACATTGTACTAAACTATGTATTAATTCTACTAATATTATAAACGCGAAAGTTTGTTTGGATAAATGGATAGATACACGTTTGTTACTCATTCGCGCATAAATTACTGAGTGGATTTTAATAAAACTTTACAATAATATAGCATACACATCAGAATAACATGTAAACTCTATGATAAATATAATGAAACATGTCTCATAGGTCGGACACATTAGCGTACCGAGCAGAAGGACGTGTGTTGGTTTCAATAGTGTTTAGTACATTTACTCAATAATTATATATGGAGTAAATATATATTTATTCATCATCAATATATATATATATATATATATGGTAATAATAATAATAAAATAAAAATTTTCTTTCTTAAAGTTAGTATTTATCCTTAAATAAAGACAAACAAATTTCATTTGTTTTTTGTCTATAATTCAAATGCTATATAAAAATGAGAAAAGTGGTTTTTTCATCTTATGAATTGAGTGAGTCATTTCTTCTTCTAGGAATTTCTTATCTAGGTACAAATTTGCAAAGCAACAAACAAAACGTGAACCCATATGTGGTAGCTTCAAAACCAAAACTGGCTCAAACAAACACTAAGGTATCAATGACAAAATTCATGATCATAATATTGTATGTTAATAACATCTCATGCATCTAAGAGAACAGCAGCTAAGGTCTTTATTACTCCGCTATTAAATAAGACAAAATTCATATGAATACATTCATTCATAGAAAAGTCACACGATTTATATCGTAAAAAAGAAGACAACCGCTACCGTGTTATGAAATCTAAATGTATAAAAATTGTGTGTCATGTGGTTTGTTCACTATAGACTTCTAAACTGCAGAAACGATTTCAATTAAATTTTGTACACTGTGTGAAGTTATGTCTAACTTTAAACTTAAAGGTCAGTATATGTATATCTGTTTTTTTTCTAATTCTTTAGCGGATAACGGAGCAGGCGGGTCTCGTATATGGTAAGAGAACACCGCCGCCCGTGAACAACCGCGCCACTGTCCGCGCATTTTTAAGGCACTTTTAAGGGCCTCTGATATCCTCACTCACACTTCGTAACACAGTACTCGTACCGTTTTTCGCTGAATATTCTGTGAGCACGTGGTATGTACGTACTTCGAACTAGACGGCCCCATTAGTGTGTCAGCGTATGCTTTAGTCACCCACGGCTGCAAAGCGCAATATTATTCTATTGTAAATTATTTATATTAACAAAGATTGATTCTTTGTTAGTTCCATAAGAATGTAATAGATGGAGGTATTTAGTATATTTTTATTGGGTCAGTGTGTATGCAATAAAAGATGTAGGTAAAACGATGTTCACCTGGTCCACAGGTAGAATTTATAATTTAAAAGTGTTTTAGTCCCAACTACATCGTATGTTTACTAGTGCATTTAATATTTAACTCCATAATGTTAGCAGCATCTAGGTTACCTAGTGCTGTATCCCAATAAGAAGCGGCTTAAATATTCATCTCATTAGTGACTTTGAAGATCCTTTGTAAAACGGTGCAGACACTGGATTGCCTAGTTACTACTTGACTTGCAAAGTTTTTCAATATAATATAGTTACTGTTTCACAATTGGACTATAGACAAAGTTTTGACGCTGAATTTCTGATCCATTTTGTGTTGTTGTTTGGGATTCGAAAGGAACATTTAATTGTGTGAATTTTCATCGCACTCTACTTGGTTCAGAGAAAAGAATTGAAGTTTATTTTCATACATTTAACTAAGTTTAAAATGTCTTATATATATGTATTTGTAATGCGCTTAGTACACAATATGTTTAAGAGTGTACTTTAAAAGTGTACTGCTCCGAATCCTAGTCTCGACAATTATAATTTATTCGGTCTCTGGAAGGGCTTGACAGTGACTGTGCGAATGTATTAATATTGTCGCACCCGTTGGAGAGTCATGCTGAAGCATTTGCTGTCACATTAATTGGGCCGGCTCGTCCGAAGCGATACCACGGGCTCACAGAATACTCAGCGTGAAATGGTTCTTGTACCTGTGTTCCGCAGAGTGTCCATCAACAACCATGCGCGGAGTGTGGCGCGGTTGTTGATGGACGGCGGTGTTCTCTTACCATATAGGACACCCACCTGCCACAAATAGTTATAATTTTGCGTCTCTCGATGCTCCGTTCAATTCTTGAGGTAGAACAATTTTAAAGTTCAGATGTGCATACCATAATATCGGCTGTCACATCCAGCGAGATTACACAGAGTTTGACAAGGGAAACGTCAAAAGCATTATCCTATCTAGTAATCGCTCTGGGCGTATTACTGAGCCATTTATTTCATATAATTACGTGATAAACAATCCTATTTACCTGTCCCTATATATCATATAGACGGTTTTACGTTAAGGTGCTATTGTAATATAAATAATATATATATATAATAAAAAATAATAAATTATTGTTGGTAATTTTTGTAATATTAATTTATGTATGAAAAATAAAACTGTCTTTTCTAACTTGACTTAAATAAGGCAAGATGGATCGCTGATTGGCGATTCATTTTTCTATCAACAAAAAGTGTCTAAAAACTAGTAATCAATAAGAACCTCGTAGGTTCATGGTATTAAAAGTGTAGGATGAAATTAGGACCGTAAAGCGAGAGGTATCTGGTTCGAATCCCGGTCCGGATAATTATAATTTAATTTTTAAATTATTTGGTCTCTGGAAGGTCTAGACAGTGGTTGGGCGAATGTCTTAATAGTGTCGCACCTGTGGAAGAGCCATGCTAAAGCATATGCTGACGCACTAATTGGGCCGGCTCGTTCGTTGTGATACAACTCACAGAATACTCAGCGTAAGGTACTTGTACTGTGTTTCGCAGAGCGATTGAATAAATCGGAAGCCCTTAAAAGTGTCGCTTAAGCGGCGTAAAAAGCCGGAAACACAAGCAATGTGAAGATTGTGGCACGGTTGTTCATGAGCGTCGGTGTTCTCTTACCAAATAGGTGACTCACCTGCTCTGTTGTTCGCTATAGTATAAAATTTTTTTTGTTTCGATATGTTGATAAACTCTAATTTAGGAAGTACTCGTCATATTGAGAACCAATTAATAATTCTTCTAAGATAATATTGGATACGTTTTAATACTTTTTGTGTATAATTTATTTCAAACGAGGAAGAGGCTGGCTAAGTTAAGCGGTCCGCCGGTCATGGACCCCTTTTTTCTCTCTTCAGCCATACTACTTGAATAGAATATGAAAATGATCAGAGGACCTTGAAATTATGCCTCTTATGCGGCGTCAAAAGTCGATAACACAACAAAAGCGCGGACGGTTACGCGGTTGTCTATAAAAAAGAAAAAAAAATATTGCTAGCTTATAGGATGGTACTATTTAAATACTTAACAGATCCCCATTGATTTATAGCTTTAAACGTCGAATCGCCAAAACAATGCTTTTTCAATTTTCACTGCATCGAAACAGTGGCTGAATAATTCATGAACATTTTTTAAACCCGTCCACACAAATAAATCACCTAAAATAAGTACACAGGATAAATCTTAGCCATTACGGCCGCATATTGAACACTTTAAACCCTTCGTCAATGACGAATCGCGAAGCAATTTAGCGTGAAAACGGAGGGAAATAGTCGACAGGTCTACAACTGAACAAAAGTAAACAGGCTCAACAGAGGCGGCTTTTGGCAGCGGAAGGCCCCTAAAGCGACTTAAAGGCGAATCATATGAGGCATTTTTTGTATTCTTATATATCTTTGAAGGCTTTTATCCGCTACGATCATGAAATGGAATATCACAATTATATATATATCGTTCTACAACTGAGCGTTTTTAAGGGATTGTGTGCCGCGCACCTTCTCTCTGTGGAATCAGCTGCCAGCAGTTTTTCCAAACCATTATAACTTGGGGGCAAGAATCCGCGGTTATACAAGGGCTGTGTGTGTCCATGGGCGGAGGAACACTTACTCTGGGAGAGCCTCCTGCTCATTTGCCACCGCAATATTTACTAAATAATATATATATCAGTATTTATGATAATATAAGATAATATGTATCACCAAATGTTTTCCTGTAAAATTCATAATTATTGGGCTAGTGTTTAGATAGTAGACGTATTATATTGCAAAGTGTAGATAACACAGGAACAGGTTACATTTTTTAAGTATATAGGCGACAACGGAACAGGTAGGACACTTATATGGTAAGAGAACTGCGCCGCACATGAACCGTGCATCAGTCTACGAATCGGTTGTGTTGCCGGTTATTTTTACGCAGTTTAAGCAGCACTTTTAAGGGCCTCCAATATCCTCACTCACTATACGAAATACAGTACAAGTAACATTCCACGCATAGCTTCCCCATGGGTGCGACAATGTTAAGACACTGTCACGTCATTCCAGAGACCGAATAAATTACAATTGTCCGGACCAGGATTCGAACGTGATACCTCTCGCTTCATAGTACAGTTTTTAAAACCATTAAGCTACGAGACTATCAATAATTTACTTTTATATAATAGACAGACGTCCAAGACAATAAATTGTATGTTATATTCGTATCTTTTCCATTGTGTTCTAATACGGCTCTGAGTCCCGCTGGCGAAAGTACGGAGCGTGACAAATGACGTGCAGGTGTCACTCGGGTGTTATCAGCGTGACACAGCTGGATCCGCAACACGCGGGGTTATTAGGAAATATGAATGTGATTTCTTGTAAACACTATTATAGAAATAAGAGGTAGAATCTTTTCACATTCTTCATTTGAATTAAGTGCGTCATTATTTAGATGAATCATTATTTATGTGCATTATAACAGAGCCTTCAATATGTACCCATCCGTTTTATTAAAATCTAGCAGACCCAGCAAAAATATTATATTCTAATAAATGAATAATATTAGAATAGTTATATTGCTTTTAGAATATATATAGGGAATGGTAATAGAAGGGTTTTTTTATAGTATAGCGGATAACGAAGCAGGTGGTTCTCCTATATGGTAAGAGAACAACGCCGCCCATGGACAACCGCGCCACAGTCTTCGCATTGGTTGTGTTGCCGGTTTTTTACGCTTCTTAAGCGGCATTTTTAAAAAGCCTCCGATATCTTCACTCTCTCAGCAAAACACAGTACAAGTACCGTTTAACACTGAGTATTCTGTGAGCCCGTGGTATCCGACTATGGTATGTTATGGTATACTTCGGACGAGCCGATCCAATTATTGCATCCGCGTATGCTTCAGCATGGCTCTCCCACGGGTAGAATTTAGGGTTTTATGTGATTTCTATTGCTGAAATGTAAAAAAATAAAAACTAAGTTTAACCACTAATAACACAAAAACGTTTGTAAATATATACTGACTGAAATGCATGAAACCATCTGGATATGCACACAAAATTTCATAAGAAACGATGAAGTCAGGAGAAATTTTACAACAAACACCACGACATGCGAATTTTAAGGATAACATAATCCTATTCTTAAATAATCTTTAATATGAAAAATTACGATTTACTTTTTTACAATTATATCATAACGCAACAAAAATAGAAGTCAGGAATCTAATGACATAATATATTATTTTATAAAAATCAATATTTATATTTAATATCGAGGGAAGATTTTAACAATTATGAAAATTTAAAGGATAAATCATCTTACTTTCATATGTCCAGGAATTCCAAGATTCTATACCTGGAAAAAAATTTATAAGCACAGAAAAATTATATGACAAAGGTTTTTCGTTATTTTATAATTGAATAAAACTTTTTCAGCTTATTTGAGCTTGTTAAAATATTTCTTCATTTTATAGCTTCTAATTTTAAATAAATTTTTCACAACTTTTCTTTATTGGAAAAGTTGTAATTAGAGTTGTTATTTAGATTGTATTTATTATAATTTAATAGTATAACTTTGAAATTATTTTGCAACGTTAAACTACAAAGAAAAATCTCTACAACGTTCTAGCAACATAGCATCTAGTATTTACTTGTATTTCACGGCTGTACCCTCCAGGTAGATAGAATATCTTCCAGTCTCTGTAACTCTAGTCAAATATTGCGTTTGTCTTGTGTTACGAATTTTATGCATACTTGGGATTTGTGGGTACTTCAGGGCGATATTCTTGTCCATTTTGTAAATTAATATCATTGCGTCTAGATATATTTTCTCATCGAAGTACAACCATTCAAAGCTCACCGTCATTAATGAGCTACATTAATTAATTTAGCATATCTTGTCATACACTTAATTCTGTATGTCGAGCATGAGTCTCCATCATAAAATAATATCCTTATATCTCTAGCTAATAATGTCCAGTTCATAACAAATATTTTATATATAACAATTCTTATAACCGAAAAATAATCCTTCCCGCTTATTCCTAAAATCATATATTATATAAAATATTCTGTCTCGTTTTTGCAACAGTAAGCACGCGTAAGTGAGACAGCGATGGAATATTTAAAATATTGTTTCAAGTAAGAGCAATGTTTTGAAGTCCGTCTGGTAGGATTTAGCCGATGTCCTATCCTTCGTGAAAGATTACATAGACGTAGTTGTACAAGGACTTCGAAAATTTTCAAAATGGATAAGTCTTGGGATCGCATCTGATGTTAACTGTTTATTTTTTTAGTAATTTTTTTAGTGGTTAAGGGGGCCGCAATCTGTCCTTTGATTATATTGTCGGCACTTCAGGTAATCTAACATAGGTAAGCAAAACATAGTTACGTACTAGTTAAGTACTTTTTCATGATGATTTGTTATTATTCGGATCGAGATAGTATTGTAATAAATTTAATATTTAAATATAAAAAGTGTTAGAGTGGATACCACGGACCGGCACGCGCAGCGTAGGACCCACAAGGTGGACAGACGACCTTATAAAGGTCGCCGGAAGAAGCTGGATGCAGGTCGACTCCGATAGGTATTCATAGAGGTCCGAGGGGAGGCCTATGTCCAGCAGTGGACGTGTTACGGCTGAAATGATAATGATGATGATGAGCGCCTATTTTGCGTGTTCTCCCACTAGTACGACAGTATTAAAACAGTCACTCGACTAATGCTGGCCTGCTTAAATTGCCTGCAGGATGATACTATTATTTTATTTATATGAATGATTACTTGCAGTTTTTAATACAAATAATTGTATAATTAAATCTTATTTATCATGTTATAGACGATGGGGTAGATGAGTCTCCTATATGGTAAGAACATGCCGTCGCCCATGGACAATACACCAGCCCACGCTTTGGTAGTGTTGTCAACTTTTTGGGCCACTTTAGCGACACAATTTCAAGGTCCTCAGGACCTCAAGACTCAGGAGGAGTGATATCGTCATTCACTCAACAAAACAGTTTAAGTACAGTTTCATCTCAGTATTCTGTGAGCCCGTGGTATCACTTCGCACGAGCCAGCCCAATCAATGCGTCAGCATTTGCTTCAGCACGGTTATAGTACGAAACATATTTAATTAATTCAAACTTAAAATATTCCAATGTGCAGAAGGAAACAAAAAGGCAGCGAAATCCAGGATAATTGCTATAAGAGAGTGAGTTATGCGCTTCGGGGCTGCAAAATCCTAACTAATTAAGCATTATATAAGCCTGAAATGTTTTATAAACAAAGCTAAAGCCAGGACATTTGTGATTATTCTTTTTAACCATTACCTCCAGTGGCGTTAGGCAATTAAAAACAAGATTACTTCTATTAGAGCATTATTAGTGATTTTAATTATTTTATTTATCCATTAAGAGCTACGCTAACGAATATGACGCAGTAATTTGGCCGAAATAATACCAAAATCTCTCAGAATATGTAGAAAATAATAGATATCTTAATTGATATGAGACATCTTTGTATTGATTTAGTTGTACATAATACTGGCAGTTTATTTCAAATATAAAAAAAAATACGTGAATCTAAATTTAAATTGACTACAGATGAAACAGAATTCGATATTCATTTCACATGTTGTCTAAGAGATGTCCTTAAATATTCATGAGTGCAAGTATACCGATAGCAGAGAAATTGTAAGGGTGAAAAACTAATGCATCCACTTTTCTCTATCCACGGACAAACGTGAGCTTCCTGTAGTGTAATTCAATTTGTTTTCCATCTTTTCTAGAAATGGGCTGATTGCTATTGCACACAACATGACTATCCTCTATATTTGATATAAAAACCATTTGTATCGCCATTTGCGGTGGACCGAAACTGAGTAAAGCATTCTTCTAAAGGATTTTGTGATTTGTTTTGAGTTTAAGCTTCAATTTTGATGTTGACTGTTACACTCAGTACATTATTACTGTAGTTGTAAACTTTTCGCCTTTGGTCGTGGTATTTTACCCCACACATAAAATAATTTAACAAACCTTTTTGTAAAAATAATAAATTTTACCATACATACGACATACTCTTTTTGTTAAGTCATTTTTGGGTATTTTATTACAGCTATGTTTGTTATTGGAGTTTTAGTAAGAATACCTAGGAAGTTTTACTCGGTGATAGTGTAGCTTCTCAAGGGTGAAAGAATTTTTTAAACCGATGAAGTAGTTTCGGAGATTTTCAATGCAAACAAATATTCAAACTATTCCGCTGTGATATTGAAATGGCGCATCCTTTTTACTACCACCATTTCTAGACGTGGCAACTCTGACAACTGGCAAGCAACTCAGAGGAATCATTTTATTAATGTTTTAATAAAGCAATAATATTTCCGAACAACTCACTACCAAGTATTTTTGCCTCTTGAATAGTAAGAGATCTATTATATAGGTATACTATATTATTGAAGCCTTTCGAAGTTATAAATTTATACAAACATATTAAAAAATAAAAAGTGCCATGCAAATTGAAATTTAAAATAAGTATGTAATTCCCATTGTGCGAGGTAGGTTAAATTTGCTATAATTCAAGTGCAAACCCGTTGCGATTACAGTGCGAGCGACACAAACTAAGTCCGGGCTTACCATGGATTGTCGAACATCTGCTTCCCACTGGCTCTCATTAAAATGCTTCTACGTTGACCAAACTATTTCACATTTAATGCCAAGTGGTTAAAGACATTTATTTGAACCTGTGATCATCCGTTGTTTGAAATTTAAACATGATTTAATTTATCTGTGTACAGTATGCTTTTAAAACAACCAAAAGGGGTTTTTTTTAATGAATTTATCTTCATAATCATTCATAATCACGAGAGCTGAAATCGAAAATTATTGAACTATTTAAGGGATTTTAAAAAAACTTTGCAATGATATACCTAGCCCATACATGAGAATAATTAAATCGATTAAATAATAATTATGTAAAATTTAACTTTTTTAAAAAGTGTCAAGTCTTCCGGTTACAGTAGTATTCAACCATTAGAAGTTATTAATCTCACATTGAAAATAACCAATGTTTTGGTGTAATATAAAAACCACAATTTTTAAAGTGTAATCAATTTAAAAAAATCGTTTTCATAATTATTGTCGGATTTAATTATAACAATACTATTTATTTAAACATTTACATGGTTTAAAAGGTTTTATCTGTTAAGGTTTTTCTCTAGAAACATTCGTTAAAAATTCATTGTGACAGAATAGTGGCAGCTTTGACGGTAAGTAGGACGTTTTGAGTACTATAGACTATAATATGCACATTCAGTCGGTTAAGGAGATCCTCGACATGCATTTGGCACATCGCAGCGTCATCCTAATGTGATGTTAATTTATTGCAAAATTAATAGTTAATGTAATTAATTATTTATTTAAATTAATACAGGTATTTATGAGATTTATATGACAGCCTCGTAGCTAAGTGTTATTTAATATTTCTTATATAGATTCCTATAAAGTGGGTTTCCTATATGGTGTTTTTAGTATAAACGAAACCCACCTGCTCCGTTGTCCACTATAGAATAAAAAATTAAAAAAAAACATTTTCGTTACATATTCACATTTTCGTTATAAGAACTTCGTTTCAGTTTAGACATCACTTGGGCGCTAATAAGGGCTACTAACAAGCATGCTACTATAAATAATTATTCCGGCTTCCCTTATGTAACGTCACGTTGGCGACAAACATCAAAAAAAGTTGTTTCACTTATCTGAATGCGAGGGTTCGTGTGAAGGGTGCATTAATGACCTTCTCGGCCACTGCAAGCACTCTCACTTTGAGGTATTTTTTTCTTTTCGCGAACACTTAACAGAGTTTCTATATTTGGAAAGAAAGCACGGTGTGATTTTATTAGGGGTACCTACGTGTTAAAGAATGTCTTGGATCGTAAAGTGGGTCTTTGTCACGTGTACAATGTTGGTAAATTTTATAATGAAAGCATGGAATTAATAAGAGTATAAGTATTACAAGCGAATGGGGTCATAAGTGGAACAGAAATATATATTTACAAATAAAATTACCCTACAATCACCTATTTGGCTTAGTGTTGGTCTGCCAATTGCATCGAGGATCTTGGGTTCGAATGCCACGAAAAGAGATACGTAGCATATAAAATCATCAAGAAGTAAAATGTGAAAGGACGTAATCAGGAAATATAATACAAGTAGAAAGATAATTAGAACAGTAACGATAGTTCACACGATTTAAAATAATTAAGCCTAAAAACATGCTTATTTAAGTTAGCGTATGACTTCTGTTTCTGCCTCACAGAAATCAGATTTAGTTTAAAAAACCTTTCAAATCAAATTAGGTCATCTTTTATTTAAACATTAGAACAGAATGGCTAATAGTCCAACAATATAATGTAAATTCATTAGTAAAATACAATTTAGCACACAGATTAATTGAGGTCTCGTGGCTTTCACATATTAATTACGAGCTCCGGCTTGCATTCTGAGGATAATGCCGTAATAACCGTCCGTAAAACGATTGTGGGTCTGAGAGACCGCAGACTCAAGACTCCTCAGCTATGTGGATGGCATGACTCAAGGCCTACCGCTCTTGCAAATTTGTACTATGATATGTTAGTAACTCTTTTGTTAAATTAATATATATAAATAAAATATATAAAATAAAAATTAAACATATTAAACTAAATTATAATATCTACGTCTATTATTGTATGATTTGTTTATTTTAAAGCAATATGATACACTAAAATCATGTTTTTTTATTTATCATGCAGCGGTCTGCCGCCCATAGACCAACTAGCACTAAACAGTTTAAATTAATTTGAGCAAAATATATTGATGGTTAAATTCAAAAGACTTGATTAAAAAATACTCTAGACGAACAATTAATAAGCACAATTAACTTAAAGGAGGTGTTTAAGATATTTTATATTTAATTGTACGTAATATATATTACAGAGAATTCGTAACATGACTCGTTAATAAAACAAACGAAACATTCACACTGTAATATTCCCTTATGTGTATTCAGAATAATAATGAAGCCCTTTCATTCACCCGAATTGACTGCATGTATTCTTATTTTGACGTGGTTTCAAAGCCATTAAGCGAAGGAAGAAATTTATAATGCAAATACGATTACTCGCTCTCGAGTCGCTGCTAATGCACTCGGCACTGTGAATTGCAAACTCTGGACTCCCATCGATTGGTAAATATGGCTTTTTAGTAACAGAGCAAAGTTAAAGATACACTTTCTAGGAATACTTTGTACGCAGTACGGTTGTGTGAATTTTACATGTATTTGAAACTAAATCATTTTTAGATAACATAACCAGCATGAAAAAGTACTTGTACTGTTTTGCTGAGTTAGAATATTGGAGGGCTAAATTATACCACTATAAAAAACCAGCAGCACAACTAAAGCTTGGATTATGGCATGGTTGTCCATGGTCAGCGGTGGTGTTTAACCATAGAGAAGAACCGCTTGTTTCGTTCCCTGCTATATGCAAAAAATAAATAAAAAATCCCGATGTACAAGAAAAATCCGTCACAATAGTCTAATTTGAATGTTTTCGAGCTCCGTTTGCCCGGCGAGCCATGAATGGCTGTGATCGTACCAACAATGGACCGTCACTCGCCTGAATAGCGCCGAAAGGGTGGGTTTTCATGAAAAAATATAAACTGAAATGTTTGGGTTTCGCTTTCTATTGTTTCACTGATATATAGAAACGTTTTATATAATGGCTCAGAATAATTATCAACCGAATTCAATTCGCATACGGTACGAATGTGTTGGTTTGAGTTGAAACATATTTCAATCTGAATGCTTTGCTTTGTCGTTCGTAAGGTAATGAGAATTGCTGTCGCATTTTATACAAGTTATTATAGACTTGGAATTTAGAGTATTATTTTTTATTTATGCTACTATTTAATTTTTACTATTTCTATGCTACTATTTAAGAATAAGCAGCTGAATTTGATCATCGAATATCGAGGCAGAATAAAAAGTTAATTCATTTTATGCCACACACCAACATTCTGTGGAATCAGCTGCCACCCGAGATATTTTGAAAACAATGCGACTTGAGGACCTTCAATAAAAGAGCGACGTATTCTTAAAAGGCCTGCAATGCACCCGCAGCTTTGAAAGGGCTAGCGGTGTCCATGGGCGTTGGACCGCTTATATTAGGTGAGCCTCCGGCTTGTTTGCCACAATTCCCATGATAAAATATTAATATTTCAAACGCAAAAAGACATACCGATCACTTAATTTCAACACGTCATTGATAGTCAGAGTACCTAATCTTTATATAATATAAATGTATCTTATGTAAGCTTTATCATGCTTTTGATATTCAAATATTAATAAAAATCCAAAATTGGGTATTCTATTATAATTAAAATGACATGAAAAACCTATTTCCAGCCATTTTATTTTCGTAATTCACCAAATATCAGTCACGTCCTGGACCCGCGCCCACCGCTGTCGTTTCGAAGTAATTCCTTTTTAAGTTAACAAACGTTTGTGCTCTGTAATTATTATGGCTTGTCTCTACTCGTAAATAAAGTCGGCTGAGCTCGGCTTATATAAATCATTTGGCACATTGCGGTTCGACTTAATTTGTGGATAGAATACAAAGCCACTGTAACAATCGCATTTAACATACGCGAAATTAGGATGCGGTGGTTAATTTTAATGTTACAACATTTCTATAGAGATATGTAGAGTAAAATAAAGCTTTTTGATGTCTCGTACAAAAGTTTATATCAGCTTGACTTGTTTGAAAGTTCACTTCTCATAGCAAGATTATCATGTTCCACCAAAATATGTAGGATTTTTAAGTGACAGATGAGTTGGTTAAAAGTGTAAGAGTTTGTATTTATACTACATATACATTTGTCTTCGATAAACAGACATGTTCTTAAGTTTTTTTCAAGTATAGCGGACAACGGTGCAGGTGGGTCTCCTATATGGTAAGAGAAGCGTGTCTCGCATTACCAACCGCGCCGTGTTGCCGGCTTTCTACGCTACTTAAGCAGCATTTTTAAATGCCTCCGATATCCTCACTCACTCTCCGAAACACAGTACAAGTACCGTTATACACTGAGTATTCTGTGAGCCCTTGATATGACTTCGGACGAGCCGGCCTAATGGCTTCGTGGTCCGGTATACTATAAAAAACGCTAGCTTACGTTAGACTGGTACCTACAGAAGAAAAATCGTGTAAACTAGTAGCATTCAACTCAACGAAATTTACCTCAGATTTTTTTACTTGTGGGAGAGTATATGCGGACGGACTAATTGGGCTGGCTCGTCCGAAGTGATACCACGGGCTCACACAATACTCAACGTGATAGTTGCACATGAAACGGTACTCTTACAGTGGTACGCTGAGTGAATGAGGATAGCGGAGGTACTTAAAAATGCCGCTTCAGCGACATAAAAGCCTACAACACAATCTAATCGCGGACCGTGGCGTGGTTGTACATGGGCGGCGGTATTCTCTTACTATATAGAAGACATACCTGCTCCGTTGTCCTTTATACCATTAAAAAAAGCTCTTATCCAAAGAAAGTAAGGCTAGCCTATGTAAGCGAAGCTATCTACTTCGCGTCCTACCGTCGCGGCGAACGGACGTATCTGTGCGCGCTCCCACATTGAAGAATTTTTGAAAATTTTTCACTCGTGGGATTATTTATATATCTTTAATTTCTGTGATTCATCATCTCAGTGTTGTGTTCCGCTAGTGCTTTTCCTGGACAGAAATCAGGATAACTGCTGGATTACAGTGCTTTCGATCTTTTTTCTGAGACCACGTGCCGGGTAGCACGTGCTCCACTTTTCTCTTGTCTTCTCTTACTCTGACTGTTTGGATTTTTATTTGGTCACATTAGTGCTGGTGTGATTGTTTTGAAAGAGAGAGGAAGGATTAGTTTAAGCAGCATAAATATAAAATAAAACAAAAGTCTCGCTGCTGTGCGTGGCGGCCATTGTTGTCGCTGTACGCGGCCATTGCTGCCGCTGATCGCGGCCATTGCTGCCGCTGTGTGACGTGTGACGTTGAGATTGTCAAGTGCTTGTCAGTGTCGGTGACAATTGGCGGCTGACAGCTGGCGTTGGCTGTCTAAACAGAACAGAACAATCAGTGAGTTATTACACTATAGTCTTATATTTTATTGTGTTTATTATTTATTTATTTTTTATTTTTCTTGTGTATATTTGTACTATTTATTGTGACATTGGGAATCTATTATTACTAAGTGGCTGAGTGACTATTACGCAACTAAATTGTGGTGGATATCTGTTGTCGGCTTCTGCTCGCGCTGAGCGGTGCCGACTATGGAGGACTATATATATAATAATTACTTATCACTTTGTGTGTCCGCAATGAACTCCTATAGGACTGAACTATAGGATTGATTTTAATAAAAGTTATCCCACTTTGATTCAATTTGAATGATAGGATAGTTTAATATTTGAAATATTTTTTTTTGGATTTACGTTATTGCCAATTATTTATTTTTCAACAGAGCTTATACTCTGTTATTTGGATAAAATTCTGCCATATCCTGTATCAGCAGAGTTTCCTTATTTAATTAATTAATGAGAATGAAGCCAGTTATTTAGTTTGTAAATTACA
>DWCF01000633.1:0-41560 GCA_018230265.1 Delias oraia | reverse complement strand
GGCGGTGTTCTCTTACCATATAGGAGACCCATTTGCTCAGTTATCCGCCATAATATACGCCATACCTACCATAAAAAAATGCAAGATTTGATAATCGATTATATTATTTTATTATGTTGTTCTGTATGTCTCTTATGGATATTATTGGCTATGTCTCGTTTGGATGGTAGATCTTTATTTTACAAGGGAAGCTATCAATTTGAACTATACAATATACATTTTAAGTCCGCGTATTGCTGTAAATATTTTATTCTGTACGAATTTAGTAGCACAAATAACTAAGAGATTAATTGCATAACCAATTTCGTATTCAAATTTATTAAGGTGAGATTGATAGTTCATTATGCACATGTAAATGTATTATATATATATATATAGGAAAAAATGGTTATATTAAATTCTGTAGATACTTCATAATATAAGGTTAAAGTACCTACTATTCTATTTATTGTGATTTTTCCAAAGACCGTCTTTAAAATGTAAATAGGAAACAGATACCTAATTTATGTTATCAAAGGCGGCAATCTATTAAAATACCGGCCAATCTTAACAGATACTATATAATATATCAATAGTATATAAATACAGGAAATAAATGAAGATGAATATTTTTCTTGAAGGAAAACTTACTAAAAGAAAACCCTATAGTGGAAGCCTTTATCTTTCCCAGTTGTAATGTAGGTTAATCCCGGTTTTAACGCGGGAAGACGAGTGTGCCTAGTGAAAAGGTCAGCATTGTGATGATCCGAAGTTATTTTTATCTACGGGTTAGGCGTTCGCTGCGTGGTTTACGGTAATTTTAGAATCACCCCACTCGAATATATATTTAATATTGTAAACGTGAAAGTAGAACTATGAATGAATGTTTGTTACTGTTTTACGAAAAACCTATCGAATGGATTTGAACGAAGCTTTGAAATAATATAGATCATACATACATCAGAATAACATATGGGCTTTCATTTATAATGATTATGTGTAAATTAGCTGAAATATAAAGAATGTTACGTAAGTCAGCGCACCCATGGCTCTGCAAGGACTAGGGATGTCCACGGGTTGAGGGCCGCTTGCCCTAGGTGAGCCTCCTGCTAGTTTGCCATCATTTTTATAATAAAAAAAGTCGGACACGGCCGGTGGAGTACAGAGAAGGCCAACGTCTTCCGAGTCCACTAGTTCATTCATTTTGAATGCTTTCGCGACTTTTTTATCGGCATTATCAAACTAATATCTCATAGTTGTGGTAGTTATACCGGGCAACGGAAAAGGTGGGTCTCCCGTATCATAAGAAAACCACGCCGCCCATGTACAATCACGCCAAAGTCAGTGCATTGGTTGTGATCTTGGCTTTTTACGGCGCTTAAGTAGCATTTTTAAGACCCTCCAAAATCCTCACTCACTCAACGAAACACAAGAGAAGTATCGTTTCAAGTACAACTACCATTTCATGCTGAATATTCTGTGAGCCCGTGATATTTATACGGACGAGCCGTCCCAATTAGTGCGTCAGCATAAGTGTCTGACTATCGTTTGTAAGCATGACCGTTCTTAGTTCGACTAACTTAGCAAATTCGATTACTACAAAAAAATCTTTTAATTTCGGATAATATATAGCCTTCAATGTGGCAATGGGCTGACCACATCGCTCGACGAACCGACAACTGATGGGGATTAAAGGTTCTCGAGTTGGCACCGCGTACCGGAAAACGCAGAGTGGTACGACCCGCCACGCGATGGGAAGACGATCTCATGAAGGTCGCGGGCAACCGCTGGATCCAGATCGTTCAAGATCGCAACAGGTGGGCGTCTTTGGGGGAGGTTTATGTCCAGCAGTGGACTTGATAGGCTGATGATGATCATTACACACAAATAACGTAAATCTTAATAGGTGAAAAAATTTTCAAGATCGCTTCAGAGAGAGATTACCCCCTACAGTCTGACAAACATGAACTCAACCGGTTTATAATATTAGTGGGTACAGAAGATGAATGTTTTTACAACACGATTTATTCCGATTCATTTTGCCATTCATCTCACATGACATACACATGACAAATGTTTACGAACATTTATTACCTACGACTGTTGTTACAATCTCATTAATTAATAGATTGTTTCACTGTCGCGATGAATTAGGATCAATGTCGTCACGTTTTTTACGATATAGTGGAAAAAGGAGCAGGTGCGTCTCCTATACGGTAAGAAAACCGCCGCCCGTGAACATTTGTGCCACAGTCCGCGTATTGATTGTGTTGCCGGCTTTTTACACCGCTTAAGCGTCACTTGTAAGGGTCTCCTATATTCTCACTCACTTAGCGAAACACATCAGAAGCACCGTTTCAAGTATAATTATCATTTTACGCGCATATGCGGACCTTTCATATATAATTGCTGTTGGAATAATTTATGCAATAGAATTATTAGGATTTATTGTTTGAGCTAATCATACATTTACAGTAGGAAAAATGTTTATGATTGTTGACTTCAGTAACCATAATTATGGCTGTACTTACACGAATTATTTTTTTATATGATTGGCAACTTTATATGGAAGTATCGCTCGGCTGAATTCCCCACCACAATTGGTGCAGTGGGATTCTGCACCACCCATGCACAATATTAACACACAATACAACTTTCCTCAAATCTTTCGGGGTATGAGAATACAGTTTTATTTATTTCTCTAGAAATTAGGCGTAGCGCTTGTCCCTTCGAAGAATGCGTCTATTTTTGGACTGATTTTTTCCTGTTTTGATGATTGAGTTGTCGGTCAGTTGTGCTCTGACTTGTATTGGGATCGTTTGTGCCGTCTTCATCGGTGATTTTAAATTATTTTTTATATGAAGAGTGTTACTGTCAAGATTTTTAAATATTGCTTCATATAAGCTTGGAGATATTGTGATATATTGTGCTGTGTTTAAGTATTGTATGGGATTCATGGGAATAATATTATGGTATTGTGACAGTAAATTACAATTCTGGAAGAATTTTTTGTCTGACGGTAGCCTACTGTGATCAGCTGACGCAGCAGATAGTAAAACGTGGTGAAAATGTGTGCTAAAATTTCGGAAAAAGGGCAGGGGTGAGTATTTCGCCAGTTGTCTTGACAATCAGTAGTTCGTATGAAGTTCTCATTGCAAGATAAGTAGGCATATAATTATACCAGCACATTCAATTATGTGGGATATTGCCGCCTAAGCGGCGTGAAATGCCGACAAGACAACATTGCGCGGACTTTGGCGCGGTTGTTCATGGGCGGCGGTGTTCTCTTATCATGTAGGAGAGCCACCTGCTCCGTTGTCCGTATAGAATGAAATGAATCAACTAATTCACGGGCTTAATATAAAAGAAATGCAAAGAAAAAACTAACTATATATAAGAAAGATCCAATCATGTAGGATATTGGCGATTCCAATTGATCGGAAAAATCCGAACGCATATGGTGTGATAGGATCATTAAGTATTAATTGTGTTGTTACATACGCTGTAACTTATAGGGTAATCTTTCCTGCATTCTTGATGATTCACGAATTGTTGAACTTACTACCAGATATCCACCCGCCGATTGCCACAATATATATTATTTTATGTATAAGGATTTTTGCCGCTTGAACGCCGTAAAAAGCCGGCTCAAAAACAACAGTACAACGAATGCTCGGACTGTGGCACGTTTGTCCATAAGCGGCGGTGTTCTCATACCACATAGAGTACCCGCCTGCTTTGTTGTCCGCTACCATAAAAAAATAATTATTATAATGAAATAATTTCCTTAAATTAATAAAAAATGTGGTTTCCTAGGTTACGTATATATTTTGGAACTTGTTTTAATTAAGTAAATTTATGAACTTATATTAATAATTAATGTAAAATGCCACCTGACATAATGAGTCATTATATTCGCTTTGATTGCATAAACTTGTAATGTCCACAGATGTCTAACGAAGAATTGTGGACTTTTATTTGTTTAAACCTTGACATTCAAACGAATGGCACACCCAAAAAAATAATGCAAATTTAGTGTAATTATTATATATTTTTTTGTTGTTTTTTTAGTATTTTCCCCCAAATACGAGTATGTTTCTTACGTAGGGATTTTTTTAAAATTCCTGTTTTAGTCTAAAAACAACACTTCTATATTCCCACATAAAGGACACTTCATAATACTTTAAAGTCAATTTGAACTTAAAATACCATAAATTTAAGTTTTTAGTAATTTATTGGAGAGGAGGGTAAGATAATTATCACACAAAAAATTAATTGGCGTGAGTGTGAATTGAGTGAGGATATAGGCAGGCCTTGCAATTAAAAAAAACAGCAACACAACTAAAGAGCTGTTCTCTTACCAAATAGGAGACCCACCTTCTCCGCTGTCCGCCGTAGGTACCATATTTTATATTTATAATTAAATACCAACAATTAATTTCAATTACTTTTTCTTCCTACCGTCTTTGATTTGATTTACACATCGTTTGTACTGCGTTGCATACAAAGAGGGTTTCGTTCATTATACAATGGAATTTATTAGAGAGACAGCGCCCTCCAAAAGTACTCATTTTCTGTTGTCTATGATTATGTTAAGTTTTTGTATTGAAGATTTAGTAAATATTATTGAAACTACCCACTACAGTTTTTGATTTATGCGAAGGACACAATACAACATTGAAGTCTTTACATATAAATCAAAATATTTGTGAAAAATATAGCAGGCGGATTTCCTTTATGCTACAAGAAAAATACCGCCCACGGAAGCTGTCTTGCTGGCTCTTTACGCCGCTCGAGCAATATAATTTCACGGCCTCTAATATACTCACTCGGCGAAACACTATCCATATCTCGCCGAGTATTCTGTTAGTCCGTGGTATTACTTTCAAAACTGAATTTAAGTTGTATAATGTTGTTTGACTCTTTTAAACTAAATTTCCAAGGGACAAACTTTGAAATAATAAAAAGTATGTAAGCAGCTGATATATACGTTAATGCATATTTGCTTCTTTATTTCGTCGAGACGCAACACAGCCTAAGTCCCCCGCTTCTGGTATTCTCAGGAATGTATCTGTATGTCGATAAACAGGGACGCGCATTCCGAGGCTATAACAGATGTATGGCGCACGTGCGTCGCTGTACTATTTCTGTGATTGCTATTATTATTACATGATATGTATTATCCTTTTTTAGTTTTTTTAAAGTATAGCGTACAACGAAGTAGGTGGGTCTCCTATATGGTAAGAGAACACCGTCGCACATACCCAACCGAGCCACAGTCCGCGCTTGAGTTGCCGGCTTTTTACGCCATTTAAGCAGCATTTTTATTTGGCTCCGATATCCTGTATCACACACCGAAACGAAGTAGAAGTACCATTTACAATACAACTACCGTTTCACGTTGTGTTCTTTTATAATAAAATGTAAACAATATTTCTTTCGGATTTGGCTAGGAAAATCCTTTACAAGGTTTGAGTGGAATATCTCGTTGAATATATAAATACTAGCTGACCCCGGCAAACGTTGTTTTGTCATGTAAATTGTAGTGGACCCGGCAGACGTCGTCCTGCCCGGTACCCAACTCCATGGCCCTAAATCCGAAATACAGATACACTAAATGTGTACTAAGTGTCTCTGTTATAATTTATATGACAAATCAGCTAGTATTAAGTGCGCTTATGAATCCGAAATTATCCATCGAATGGGAAAGCACAATTCGTCGAAGTTTACGTGATTTTCGTGGGCGATACCGGAAGCTCTGGAGAGTCGATGAACCCGTTAAACTTATGAAAGCGTCAAGTCTTTAATAAGACTTCAATATGGCAGCAGATATTGCTTCTGGTTTGATTGCTGTCAGTACATTCTCCACATTATTAAAGATTCATTGAATGTTTGATATTGTGTTAATTTAAGTTTTTACTTCATTGTTCAATTAAGGGATGCCAGAGAGCCGTGTAGTTAAATGGTCGTATAGAACTACGATGAAGCGAGAGGTATTTATTCGATACCCGATCCGAAATAAAATTAAAATTTATTCGGTCTTTGATTGCCTGTGGCCGGGCGAGTGTCTCAACACGGGCTCACAGAATACCAACATGAAATAATACTTGTGCTTGTATTTCGCTGAGTGAATGATAATATCGGAGGCTCTACTAATTATACCACTGAGGCAGCAGACGTCAACACAATTAAAGCCTTAATTTTGGCGCGATTGTCCATGGGCAGCGGTGATCTCATACCATCATTTTTTACTAAAATAACCTAAAAATAAACCTTTTTTTTGATAAAAACATTGTTTTCCCTTTCCAACACTTTTGAAATACAAGTTAAGCTTTAATAGAGGCGTGACACGTTTACGCACTGAATTAGGTCGCGAGGTGTTGTTATAACCCCCAGCTAATGAAAGTAGCTGTAGGCAAAACTAGGACTTAGTGCAAGCCAACCGTACAAGAGTTACTAAAAATAATTGAAAATTTTGTATATTTTTGCTTACTTAACTTACGGCACAAGATACCTTAAAAACCGCTTCGGACTAGCCGGCCCAAATGGTGCGACAGCATATGCTTCAGCATGACTCTCCCACGGGTGCAAAACATTTATTCCAATCATGCCTTCTACTTGTTTTCCATTTATATATTTAGCTAAGTTTTCTGTTGGTGGTCTGAACTTTTTATTATGTGTGTCTGGGTAGTATATCTACAGCTGAGCGCAGCCTTTTTTCTGATACGATTTTTTCTTATTGATAGTTCAATTATAGTATACGTTTATGATTTTGTCTCATTGTTTTGGTAATAAAGAATTATCATGCTGACGCACAAATTGGGCTGGCTCGGCCGAACTGATACCACGGGCTCACAGAATACTCAGCATGAAACGGTACTTGAACTGTTTCGCAGAGTGAGTGAGTATATCGGAGGTTCTTAAAAGTGCCGTTTAAGCGGCGAAAAGACCGGCAAATTGGAGACCCAATGTTGTCCGCAATACTATAAAAAAAATTTTGATTAGTAATTGGTGATTACATAAGATGTTTTTTTTGTTTGTGGTGTACCTTTAAAATGTACCTTTTGAGCACAAACAGTTTGCGGAACACTGTCATAGACAAGCAGACACGCCGTAGACTCCATTTTAACTTGAATATTCGGGCGTCTTGACACGAGATATAAAAGGTTTGGTTATTATACCGGTTCAGTCTCGTTACGTAACCGCCATGTTTCTTTTTGTTGTGTGAGGTTATGGGGCTGCGCGTTTGGTCTCGTCTAGAACGGGTTTTTTTCTTGAAATTCTATTAGTATATTCGAGAAGTATATAATTATGTTTGGGTACGTGTGTGTGTTGGTTTCCGTTTCTGTGTATTTGTTTTGGTTTATAAGGCGGTCATGCCTTACCTACCCCGAGTTTATATTTGACCTTCAAACTTTTTTGTATTCTATAGCGGACAACGGAACAGGTGGGTCTCCTTATGGTAAGTGAAACGATGCCCATGAACAATCGCTCTATATTCCGTGCATTGTTTGTGTTGCCGGTTATTTTACGCCGCTTAAGCGACACTTTTAATAGTCTCCGATATCCTTATTCACTCTGCGAAACACAGTACAAGTGCCGTTTCATTCTGAGCTCTCTGTGCACCAATGTTATCACTACCCACGACCCGTCCCAATTAGTGCGTCAGCATATTTTAGCATAGCTCTTCCACGGTTGCGACAGAATTAAGACACTCGCCCGGCGACTGTCAAACCTTTTCAGAGATTGAATAAACTATAAATTAAATTATAATTGTCCGGACCGGGATTGGAACTCTATACCTCACACTTCATGGCAATCTTTTGAAACCATTTAGCTACGAAGCTCTGAAAGATATTAATTGAAAAAAAACAGCCGCAATACCCACTTTGTGAGGTTGAAGGGCGACTGATTGTCGGTTATTGGCATCGCAGCGCATATATTACGAGGCCTGTGTTTACCTCACGCCACCATATTAAGTAATAGGTCAGTGACCCACGTTGGCCCATATGTTCACGTCGTTTGGGCAACGCTCGGGCCTCGCTCTCGGATCGCATTAACTATTCTAGCCTTCAAAGATTAAATTTACGATTAGGCGGAGGACAACGGAGCAGGGGTCTCCTATATGTTGAGAGAACACCGCCGCCCATACCCAGCCGTGCCAGTCCTCGCATTGGTTGTGTTAACGGAGTTTTAAGCAACTTAAGCGGTATTTTTAAGGGTCTCCGATATCCTCACTCACTCATCGAAACAGTGGAAGCACCGTTTAAGTACAACTACCATTTCACGTTTAGTGTTCTGCGAGCCCGCGGTAACACTTCAGACGAGACCTTTTAGTGCGTCAGCATATTTTTCAGCATGGCTCTCCCACGGGTGCGATATAATAAATACAATATCAAGCTGTTGCAGAGACCTAATTAATTATAAGTGTCCGGACCGGCATTCGAACCCGATACCTCTCGCTTCATGTTACGCTTTTAAAACCATTAAACTACGAGGCTCTCAAATTTTTACTATTTTTATTAATTTGTATTGGCTACTTAAGCTAAATATTTTTATAGGTAGGTGTAGGTGAAGTTAAAAATTATTAACGTAAACAATGTTGAGACCCAGCTATCAGCTCCACGTCTAACCGGTTTAGGGACGGTTTTATTTCGGTGCCGCTGTTATGTGCTGAGTGGGCAATGTTTAGAAAGATACCTGTTTCGAAATTCTTTCGCGTTGCGTTTCAGTGATTTGGTTATCGGCTTCTCTACGAGATGTCTATGTGAGTTTTGAGTGTATTAGAGTGATTTTGATTCGACTTTTTAATATTAGGACGGTTCGATGTTTATCCTGTTTTTTTCTGTAACGAATTTATTGAAAGTCAGTCCTACAGAGGTCAATGATATTTTTCGACTCTTCTGTCAGTAGTATGTGTTATAAATATATCTATCTTGAACTACAGATAAAAGACAGGTAGGCGCATGTCTGAGTTCTTAGCACGAATGTCGCTTCAGGTTTGTCGTTAGTACCTCCAGTTTCTAATGTTAACATAAGCGTAGGATTCATACAAATGTTTCAAAACGGTTGAATTTTTTTTTTGTATAGCGGGCAAAGGAGCAGACCGGTCTCCTTCAATGGTCAGAGATTACCGCCGGTCATGGACAAACGCTCCACAATTCCAGTTCTCCTAGTAATGTGGCCATCTCGAATAAATTAAAGTCGATCTAATGTTTAGTAGATATCAATCAGTTTTTTTATGGAAATAGGGAGGCAAAGGAGCAGGGGGCTCACATAGGTGATCCTCCACCCATGGACACCCGTGCGTTGCGGGCCTATTAGGTATAGGTACTAGTAGTATTATATTATAATGATATTAGGTAGTTTTTTGAAGGCCGTCAAGACGTATTGGTTCGGAAATACCTCCACAGGTAGCTGACTCCTAAATCGATTAGTTAAATTTTTTTATGAAAATAGGCAGGCAACCGAGCTGGAGGCTTATCTAAGATAAGTCCTCCGCTCATTGCTAATGAAGTGCTGTTGCTGGGCCGTGGATGCGTGCCGGCCTTTTCGGAATAAGTATGCTCTTTTCTTGAAGTTCCCCAAGTTGTATTAGTTTGAAAATACCTCTGCAAAAAGCTGTCCTCCCAAATTGTTCAACGTTGTATTTACGCAATCTTTTCTATTATTTTATCCCAAAATGTCCCTAGACATTGAATTATATATGCTAATATTTTGTGACTTTCGTCTTCAAAACGAAGGGTTAGTACCCTCAAGTATCCAATTTGTGGTAGCTATTGATCTGTAGTGAATTACATTTTAAGGTGTCTGGTTTTCTGAACAGGCGGCCTTGTCTGAATCGAATGTGACCCACGGGCACGAAAACCAATTGGATTTTTTTATCTAAGTACGGAATTTTAGATGTAAAACAACTCCGATTTTTTTTATCTCAAACCTTTTGAGATTTATTTGGCCTTAAAAAAACTGAAGATAATTCTACTTGTATTGTTTTGGAACTTTTGCACTCGTATCTCGTCATGCGTGGACCAAGTTTGCGGTATGAGGTTTTAAACGAAAGGGTACCATTTAAGTGGTCACTTTTACGGTTCGCGGGCATCGGACCAGACGAGTCTCTTCTATGGTAAGAGATCACTGCCGCACATGGACAACCGCGCTTGCTGTGTTGCTGGCTTTTTAGCGCTTTAATTTCAGGGTCCTCTGATATCCCTACTCACCCACAGCTACAGCTAAACACAGTATTGTTTCAAGTATTCTATAAGCCCGTGGTATCGTTTCATTTATTGCTTCATTTGATATTCCCTAGCTATGAATAGATGCAATGATTTGTTTTTAGATCTGACCAAAGAGTACAGACGGGTCATTCAGTGTATTAATAATAAAGCGGAAATTGATAAATGTTAATTATCGTGTATCCTGTACGAAATGATCATATTTACTAATAAGGAGCGTACAAATTGGAGGGGGGGAGGTCTCGTAAAAGTTGGGATGCGTTACAGGTGTGGGACAGAAGTTCTATATATTTTTTATGATATAGCAGACAACGGATCAGGTGGGTCTCCTGTATGTTAGAGAACACCGCCGCCCGTGGACAACCGCGCCACAGTCCGCGCATTGATTGTCTTGTCGGCTTTTATACGCCGCTTAAGCACTAACTAAATTTAACTTCGGACAGGCCGGCCTTATTAGTGCGTTAGATTTTGCTTCAGCATGGCTCTCCCACGGGAAGATTATATTAGATAAAGTAATAAACATGAGATGTTTCTCGTTCCAGTGAGCTAAAGAAGTTGTCAGAGGAGAGTCTCACGAGGCAACCGGAAGAAGTTTTTGATATTATATGCAAGCTCGGAGAAGGTTCATATGGCAGCGTTTATAAGGTAATTTAAAAAAGACAGGATGCAAATGAGCCAGAGGCTTATAAGGGCACTTGATTACTTAATCTTGTTGCTTACGTAATGACTGTAAAATAATGTACAAACCAAAGAAATGTATGAAATGTTTTTTGTCAACTAGGACTTTTTACTTTTACAAAACTTTGATCTTGCATACATCAGTACGCTGCCTTTTTGCTTATAATGGGTTATTTATTTACCAATATAACATGAATAACAGTTAGAAATATTAGGAAAATGAAAATTATAAAAAAAAATGTTTTTATTCTACAACACTACGGAGTAGGTTGGTCTCCTATATGGTGAGAGAACACCGCACAGTTTTCCATGGGCGACGGTGTTGTCTTACCATATACGAGTATGAGACACACCTGCTCCGTTGTCCGCTATACTATAAAAAATAAGGTTGGTCAACAATTAGGAATCACTTACGCGCTTGAGCGGTGTGTTAATGGTGTCATTGCTCCTACGCGTTACATTGTGTCAAAATGTAGCTCGTAGGAATTTTTCATTGTTTTATCCGAGGGCTGGAGATGAAGGTAGGATTTAACAGGATTATATTTAGCACTTATACACAATAATTTAACTTGTTAATTTTTTAAAAGTTTCGCCCTGTCACGGATACCAGGTTCGTCCCCGGTACGAATAGAAATTAAATAGATTTAAATTAGAAATAATTTAATTGGTTATTACATTTAAACAGATGCGTACGCGATGCTATTCGCGTAAAAACTCTAAAAGTTTAGAGCTGATCTTTCTCAAAAAAGCCGGTAACTCATCCGCGGCACACAGGTGGATGAGTGGTGTGTGAAGGACCGGTTATGATAAAGCTTAAAATAAAAATAATACTCATATTTTGTGGACAATGGTGCAGGTGTGTCTCCTATATGGTATAATATGGGAAAACATAGCCGCCTGTAGACAACCGCGGCACCGTGTGTGCTTTATTTCTGTTGCCAGCTTTTTACGTCCCTTAAGCAGCATTATTTCAAGGGCCGATATACATAGTGAAATAATACAGTACAAGCACCCTTTCACGCTTTGCATTCTGTAAGCCCGTGTAGATCTAAAATCTCTTTTTATCGGCAAAATATTTTTTTTTGAGTTCTCAAACCCGCAATTCTTTGTGAAAGGAAAGTTTGGCCTACATTTACTTATCGATCTATAGCCTACCCACACAGCCTTTCGTGTTTCCCTCGGACGGGAACCGGTTCCGCGTTCCCTTTAACAACTCAATTTACGGCACATTCGGCATTCCGAAGGCTTTTTTCTTCCAAGTATTCTTAACAAGGATAATGTTTATTATACGTAGAAAGTTGAATGAACGAATTGCTGATTCCTTTTGTCACAGTTGTAGGACCTGTAGGTCCGCTGCTCATGGACACCGCCAGTTGTGCCTGTCGTTCGCTCGTCTTTTAAAGGTGAACATTGAACATCGGGGCAAAATACAGAAGAAGTGGCAACAAACTGTACATTTATTTTCTCCTTATGATGTTAACTGACAAAGTATGTCTACCCATATATAACTAAATATGTCCTTATATTGTCATGTTAAAAAAAATTGAAAAATTAATGTCAAACCAAAAATATATAATGAAGGCTGTGTGTGAATAGTGCTGGCTGTGTCTTTGAATCTCGCGAGATGTCTCCTCTCCAGATCTAACATACACAATTTACGTATTCCAGGCGTTACACAAGGAAAGCGAGCAAGTGCTGGCAATCAAGCAGGTGCCGGTGGACACAGACCTGCAGGAGATCATCAAGGAGATCTCTATTATGCAGCAGTGTGACAGCCCCTACGTCGTAAAGTACTATGGCAGTTATTTTAAGAACACCGATCTGTGGGTACGTATTCTAACAATATTATAAAAGCAGAATTTTGTAAGTATAAATGGATGGATTTTTGTTACTATAACGCAAAAACTATTGAACGGATTCTAATGAAATTCTACTATAATATATATCTTATACATCAGGGTAACACATAGGGCAGTAATCCCTAGCAATTCAAGGACAGTTTTCACGGATCCTCTTAATAAAATAAACAGCAAATAAACCACTAGAGGTTTTTAATTATTACAGATATAAAATATGTGTACATATTACTGTTCTTGTAATTATAAATATGTATTTAATGTATAATTTAATTATATGCGTCTTTAGGGGAGGCCTATGTCCAGCAGTGTACTTGAATGGGCTGATGATGATGATGATGATGATTTAATGTAATGTATATTTATAAGTACTGTTTATTTTAAAAGAATAATGTGATGGCGACATAAGCGTAGCGTTTACAAGACTTGTTAGCATTCATGTATGGTCCAGAGGTCACCTCGACTAATGCAGTCTCCCCAAACTTTTTGTGTTCAAGGTACATCTAAGAAAAGATAAATTTTTAAATGATCTACGTTTTACCTATACATACTTTTGAACTCCCACAAGCTTAAACTTTTTATGTAATTATTAATCAAAATTTATTTATTAATTACCAAAACAAAGAAACAAAAACTTCGCGTTTATGCGTTCGCGTGAGTATATATGTGTCCGCAAGTATTTTTCTCACCCTTACTTTTATGGTATCGAGGACAACGGAGCAAATGGGTCTTCTATATGGGGTCTATATTCTATATGGTAAGAGAACACCGCCACAGTCCTCGCATTGAATATGTTGCCGGCTTTTTCCGCCACTTAAGAGGCATTTTAAGGTCCTCCGTTATACAGACTCACTCAGCGAATGTACAAGTACAACTACCATTTCGCGCTGAGAATTCTGTGTGCCCGTTGTATCACTTCGGACGAGCCGTGCCAATTAGTGCGTACAAATGCTTCAGCATGGCTCTGCCACAGGTGCTTATTACTAAACTTATTATAAAACAACCTTATTTTTCCTAGGAACACCAATTCGTGAACAAGGTACACATTTTGCGGAACACTGGTCTAATGTATAATTGGAAAAAATTACCAGATCGTTATGGAGTACTGCGGGGCCGGTTCGGTGTCGGATATTATGCGATTGCGGAAGAAGACCCTGTCTGAGGAAGAGATCGCGACGATCCTGTGCGACACGCTGAAGGGCCTCGAGTATCTCCACCGGCGTAGGAAGATCCATCGAGATATTAAGGCGGGGAATATATTGTTAAACATGGAGGGCCACGCGAAGCTGGCCGATTTCGGTGTGGCCGGACAGTTGACGGTGAGTGGCGGTGGTTTTTTTTAATAAATCGGGAGGCGTATTTTGGATCTGTGTGGCCTGTAGACAGCCTGCGACTGTTTTGGTCTTAGGGATGGGCGTGCTCTTTTTTTGAAGACCCCAGATTTATAATGAAAATAGATGCAAACGAGCACGATGCCTATCTAGGCCTTTTTTTGAAAGTCTTTACGTCGTATTGATTTGGAAATATCGCTGCAGGCGCGGTATTAGCTCTTAAAAACGCTCAGCTGTGGAACTACAAACAGTATAAAACTGTATTTTGCCTCAATTTTCGATGATGAAAGTTGCACTGAAGGTGTTAACCGCGTCTAAGTGTAAAAAATACTAATTAGTTTACTTTACTTGGTTCCTTTATTTATATTATTACTATTTCCTAATTTCTTCCTATAAGGTTACCTAAAAAGCAAAGTTCACAATGTTTACCATCGCCACCAATCCTGAAAATTTAGAAACAAAGAATCACAGAATAAATCAATTCTATTCCAAGAGCGACGCTCCACCGAGTTTTTGAAAATCTCCTCAATAAAATACTACGAAGTACTCTAGGTTAAACGAGTGTGAACAGATGAATGGTGTGCATTTGCAAACGATTGTTGTTCATAAATTGTTTTCAAGAATTGCTCTTTGAATTAAAATGATATAAAACAAGATTTAATCGATATATTTTTTTTATTTAATATCTAAATACGAAAATCTTTGTGAGATATCGTTTATACATTGCAGGATACAATGGCGAAACGGAACACGGTGATCGGCACACCGTTCTGGATGGCGCCCGAAGTGATTCAAGAGATAGGGTACGATTGCGTGGCTGACATTTGGTCTCTGGGTATCACCGCGCTCGAGATGGCCGAGGGGAAGCCCCCGTATGGGGACATCCACCCCATGCGGGCCATTTTCATGATACCAACCAAGCCCCCGCCTTCGTTCAGGTTCGTCCTGATTTTATTACTGGATTTTCTAAAAAAAATATGTACTTTATAATACAGTGGGATCTCGATGACGCGAATGTCAAGGGAAATGCTAAAAAATTCGAGTTTTTAGTAAGAAGAATTTCGAGATACAAAAGGATTTATTTGATAAAATTTTGACTTGTTAAGTTGCGGTTTATAAGAATATTTCTCGACTTGTGGAACTAAAGTTAAACAACAATTCGAATATGTGGTACACATTTATTTATAAAAATTTAAATATAGTAGAAAAAAGTAATTAACTAATTTTATTGCTATCATTTCGGAGGGGTAAGGCGGCTCAATATTTTACCAACTAGCACTTAGGGAGTCTCGTTTTTGAAATTTGAGTTCCAAGTCCAATATTAATTGGACTTGGAACTTGCAATTATGCAGTACCGCGTATTTTGAGGTTCAGCGGAAAGGAATAGCATTTTCTTTCGACATAATTAGGATTTCGACTAAAATTTTTTTTACACCACTGGTGGCAAATGAGCAGGAGGCTCAGCCAGGGCAAGCGGTCCTCCGACCATGTACACCCCAAGCCCTTGCAGAGCCGCGGGTGCGTTGCCGGTATAAATTTGATCGTCAGTTAATGTTTTTAAGACAAATGTTACAATCTGAATGGATTTGGTTTTCAGGCAACCGGACCAGTGGTCGTCGGAGTTCATAGACTTCGTTAGCCAGTGCCTCGTCAAGAATCCCGAGGAGAGAGCCACCGCTGAGTTTCTGCTTAGGCATGAGTTTATTGGTGAGTCGAATTGAAATCGATGGTTTTACACGTGGGAGAGCCATGTTGAAACATTATATGGAGAAGTAACAACACGCGTTCACTTAATACCAGTGTGAAACAGTATTTTTACTGTTTCGCTTAGGAAGCGCTTGAAATTATACCGCTTACGCGGCGAAAAAGCGGCAACTTTGTGTTCCAAAGCATGCGGATTGTGATGCGAGGATGTGATGCAAGGATTGTGATGCGGTTATCTATGGTCGGCGGTACCATAGAAGAGAACCCTCTGCTCATTTGCCCGCCATACTAAAAAGGTTGTGTTATTTAAGCGAGTGCACATTTTGCACCGGCTAGCGTTTGAATTTGGGCCGTCTGTAGTAACTAAACACAGCGCTTTTAGGGATCTAAATGGCCGGAAACACAAGCTTCCACCCATGCACACCAGTAGCCCGGAAAGCCGCGCTTTCCGGGCTACTGGGGTCCATGGATTATCCTAGCTGTGTCTCCTGCTAAAAAATATATATAATTTGAAATGACAGGTAACGCGAAACCGCCACACATCCTGAGTCAGATGATTGCGGAAGCGAACGAGATTCGTGAGAGCCAGGCGTACCGAAGTGCCATGAACGCCAACAACGCGAAAGCATTTGCAGCGGTACGTATCACTTAAATTTTTCTAAAACTATATTTTTATAGAGTTTCTGGTTGTTGGTCAGAGTGGCCTTTATAGCTAATCACAGTCGGAGAGCAGAAATATGTGTTTACCGCAGCTAGCGCATGGGCGTCTCCTAAGAGACTCGGACTCCGGCATGGGCCAGCATGGGGATTTTTTAAAGTCTAACTCACTCTGCGGTCTCACGGCCCTCTCACATACATAACAGGCGTCGCCTGTGAGGCATGAATTTCGCATCATGCGGGAGAGAGATATTTGCTTTGTACAACTATTTTCAATACTGAATTGTAGGAGGTGTTAAAATGGACAAGACAAAAGTGCTAAATTATAAAATATGTATCATCATTATCAGTCTATCAAGTCCACTGCTGGACATTAGCCTCCCCCAAAGACGCCCACCTATTACGATCTTGAGCGATCTGTATCCAGCGGTTGCCCGCGACCTTCATGAGAACATCTTTCTATCGCGTGGCGGGACGTCCTACTGTGCGTTTTCCGGCACGCGGTCGCCACTTGAGAACTTTTATTACCCATCGGTTGTCGTTTGGAGCGATGTGGCCAGCCAATCGCCACGCCTCGCCACGTACTAATGGTTAATACAAATATATATACACAGTTCTTTAATTTATTTCTTTATTTTATGTGAATTTAGGACTTTTTACCCACATATAATCATCTTAAAAACTGTTTTAGTAACAAATACCTTCGAATCTGTGAAGAAAAATCAAGAAACGCCGCGTTTAAATACTTCAAGCTATTTATTACCATTCTCTTATCACGGTAATATAGATTTTTCAAAATGTATTTATTTATATGTCTGTATTGACATAAATAACTACATATTATTACGTAATGAATGGAGCAATTTTATTTGTATTTCTTTGTCAATTTTCTTTCATCATCATCATAACCATCATTTCAGCCGTAAGACGTCCACTGCTGGACATAGGCCTCCCCGTTGAACCTCCATGAATACCTGTCGGAGGCGACCTGCATCCAGCGTCTTCCGGCGATCTTTATAAGGTCGTCTGTCCACCTTGTAGGTGGACGGCCCACGCTGCGTTTGCCAATTGCTTTCTTTTTTCTTTATTTTCTTTATTGAGCTACAATTTTTTTAAATCTCTTCAGTCAGACATTATTATTCGTAAGTCTTGGTTATTACTTTTCCATAATGATCATTGAGTCAAACATCAATTTGTCTTGAGAAGAAAATTGACAATGCTTAAATTAATTAAAGTTATTTTATAATTGTTTTATCCATTTTAATAATAAGAATAATAAACATTGAACCTATGACACAATATAAGACAGCTACCGCAACGTGTTACAGAGTGGCGGTGCGGCGGGCGAATCGTACAATTCCGATACGATGAAGCAGGCGAGCGGTACCCTCGTTCCCGGTAAAGATGGTACCACGGAGCTGGCTGCTGGTCTCGCTACCATGGTCATCAATGAGCAGGATCTGGCCACTATGAAGCGTGAGTTGCTATTTAAGCTCCAAAAGGAGCGCAAAATAAAGTAGTAATTAAAAAAATTCTATGGTAATGGTGGCAGACGAGTAGGAGGCTCATGTAGGGCATGTGGTCCTCCGCCCATGGACATCTCCAGCCCTTGGAAAGCTACAGTATTTCAGTTCATAGTGTTTATTAGTCTTAAATCACATCACGTCACCGTGAGAAAGCTATGCTGATGCATTAATTGGACGGTGATACCACCGGCTCACAGAATTTTCAGCGTGAAGTAGTACTGGTACTTGTGCTTGTAGGATATCAGAGGCCCTTAAAAATGCCGCTTAAGCGGTATATAAAGCCGGAAACGCAACCACTCCGCGGACTTTGGCGCAGTTTTCCATGGGAAGCGGTGTTCTCTTACCATATAGGAGACCCACCTGCTCCGTTTTTCGCTATACTATAACAAAATATGAATTTTATCACGTATTGTTTTAAAATTGTGTCAATTTTGCTTTCAGGTCACGACACAGACCCAATGGACACCAATAAGCCGAAATATCGTCCGCTGTTTCTAGAGCATTTCGAGAAGAAGGAGGTGAATCATCTGAACATGGCTGCTCCTAACAGGACGCTAACTGCACATGCGAGATTGCCCGATGTACCTCCGATAAGGTAGCCATTTCATCTTTCTACCGTTTCTAAGTGGTCTTATAAGCTTACCGCGAAGAGGTATCGATCGACGTTCTAAATAAAAAAAAATATAATTTAGTTTATACTATTTTGAAGAGTTTGACAGTGGTACTGGAAAAGCCACGCTGATGAAATATAGAGCCGGTTCGTTCGAAGTGATACCACAAGTTCACGGAAGACTCAGTGTAAAACGGTACTTGTTCTGTGTTTCGCTGAGTAAGTTAGGATATCGAAGGTCATTGAAATTATGGCGCTTTAGAGGTGTAAAAAGCCGGCAACACAACCAAAGTGCGGATTGTGTCTCGGTTGCTGATGGGCGGCGGTGTTCTCTTACTATATAGGAGACCCACGTCCTCCGTTCTCCGCTATATCTTTTTTAATGGAAACGCCAAACGAGCAGGAGGCTCACCAAGGAAAATATATAAAATACCTTAAAAAAAATCACAAATATTATTCTTTACATAAGATGATTTATATCATCTTATATATTTATATATATCGTGCCGATGTCTTAAGATAGATACTTTTCTTTACGTGATTGTTGTTGTCTACAGTTTTGAGATTAATTATAATTTTAATGCAATCTAATGTAAAATTTGTATGGAATTTCAGCCCTCAAGTGGCGGATATACGTGGCGCGCCGAGTGTTGGGGCGCTGATAGAGTCTGGGAATTTTGAATTCGTAAGTCAACTCCACGTGGTCAATCTGTTGCCACTGCGCGCGCCCCGTGAATTTAAGCACAAACACACGTATACGTAGACGGACGCACATGCCTACATGTGTACGTGAGAGATGCACGTACGTATACGTGAGAGATGTATGTATACGTGTACGCACGAAAAAGATGCGTGCACCATTCATGTATTTATTTTATTTATATTACGAAACTATGTATATTACACATACACAAATTAAGAATTTTATACAAACAACATCACAAATTCACAGTTATATTTTATTTCTCATTGCTTTGTTTATTCATTTCGTTATAAGTACAACACATAGTGTATTTAAATTCTATTTCATACTTGTATATAATTCTATTTACGTAAAAATCCGGTCATTTATGTATTTAGCAAGTAGGTTTATTAAAATTTTAACCTATTTCTCTTGTCAGTAAAAGTAAGGAAAGCTCTCGAAGTCTAGCATGAAGCGACCTCTATATGGGTTCGAACTCGATCCAGACAGTTATAATTTATTAGATCTCTGGAAGAACATGACAGTGGCTGGAGTTCCTTAATAATGTCTGCTACACCATAAAAATGTGTTGCCATATCTGTAAAGAAAGTAAATAACTAATGCTGATGTAATCACCATAGTTACTCTTCCCGTCCCCTTATATCTTAAAAAAAGCAAAGTGAACCCCCTTTCCCTCTGTAGTACTTACGTATGTATGGCCGTAATATGGCCCGTAATAATTAAAAATATTGTTTACACTCTAATATTTTTCGTTTTAAACCCTTTTATATATTGTAAGTATATAACACAATTAATATTATATCCATTTTAACTACAGTCATGTGCTGAAACTTACAAGTAATAAAAACTAATGAAACCCACGGGGCGTGCGTGGTTTTTTTTTAAATAAATGTGTCATGCTGGCTGTTCCAAAAATGTTTTTATATAGAGTCAAAACTGGGTAAGCGAGAGGTGAAGGGAGCATTATTTTTATAGAGGTTTCTTACTAACCCGAGTTTTTCGCTAATGCAGGTATATGGGTAGCGATTCTCTCTTACAGATATACGCAGCAATAATAACTACGTTAAAGTCACGGCAAGTACTTCTGTATCGAATATGTAATCTGATAAAATTATGTGCATAATATGCGCTCAAACAATAAATAAATCAGCGTGAAATAGTAGTTGTAATTGAAACGGTGCTTCTACTGTGTTTCGCTGAGTGGGTGAGGATATCGGAGGCCCTTAAAAGTGCGGTTTAACGGCATAAAAAGTCAGAAACACAACCAGTGCGCGGATTGTGGCGCGATTGTTCATGGGCGGCAGTTTTCTTTTATATAGGAGACTCATCTACTCCGTTGTCCGCTATAGAATAAAAAAAACATTATGTACATACTTTTTTTTAATAGTGTGTATATGTTATGTTGCTAGTTTTTGACATATAAGTACTTTATAAGGTAAGGTATCAAGATGCTAACGAAAACAAAATATAAATTAATTCACTGTAATTGATTTTAAATAAGAAGCCGTCTATTAATCGCGTGATCTTTTATTTAGCACTTTTTGAACCCCATTTGGTGATATGTAGTGTGATTTAAGACTGTGCCCCTCCTCCCATCCAAAATCACGTGTATTTTTGTAGTACCTACAAATAATATCTTTATAAAATTACTATGTATTTGACATAAAAATGAATACATGTAATATCTGACTCCCTTGTGATATTTCGTATTTTTGTCATACCCTCCTTTCAAACCTCGCGTGAATAATAGACGGGTCTCTAAACAACGCCTGAATGTCGCTTATAAAGGTATAGCGGTCTCTCTGACGGTGGTCCGTGAGGGAACGACTCTCTTACTTCAGGTTTCTGTTTCTCGCTAATAGAGGTTCAGGGAACTTAAAATTACGGGTCACTGACACTTACGCAGGTTTGACTGTATATTGTTTTAAAACTTTTTTCTTGTTAATTTTTTTTAACAAACGTTTTTGACAAATAAATCGTACCGGTGTTTAGAACATTATAGATTTAATGTTTTTTTTTTGGAACGGCTGTGATTTTTTTCGTTATAGAATAATTGCTTTGTTTTAAAATTTTGATTATATTTTTGTTTGTTTAAATTTCGCGATTATTCTATGACGTGTGAAAATAATTTACACTGAGCATCAAGCATCAAATCTTCATTAATCGTTTAAATAATTTTCAAACTGATGTTTTCTTTTCATTGATTGTATTAAAATCTGCTAAACTTTTTTTATACTGCAATATTACTTGGCAGTTCTGATGCTCGAGTTCGGTTAGACGCTAGTATCAAACGATCGGCTCAATAGTAGTGTCCTGAAAACCAAATCAATTATTCAATTCTTTGTAAATTTTAGGACGATAATTTTGATATCTCGCCCGCGAAGACGCCATTTTTATTATTTATACACGTTAATATTCATAGAGATTCAGAAAGCTTAAAAACTACACTGTCGTCTTGTGAAGTGTCAAAATTATCATCCTAAACTTTACAGAGGATAACGATCATTTTCGTCTGTTGAGCGATTATTGATGCTGCTGTATTCATCTACAGTTGTGGGTTCGCTTAGGATGCGTTGCATCAGACGCTCACAACTCTCAAAATTCACATTTTCTCAACGTGTTGAGTATTTTGTGCGTTGTGAGCATCAGTGGAACGCACCCTTAGCTTAATGTGTAGCATTCCTTATTAACGTAGTGTTATACAAGTAACTCTTTACAAAAATATCGAAACTCAATTGTGTTGAGGAAAAAGCCTACACTACACAATATTTAATGCCCGCCAGTCTTATAGGGTGTGGTCCCATGCGAGTGACTTGGTTACTCTGAAAATAGGCATCCTATCTCTGACGTCACATGTATTTTATCAAAAATATGAAAAAAGGTAGTTGTTTGGTAAATATATCCATGATGATAGAAAACAGAGAAGGATCTACCTGAATGAAACAATTTAAATTAGGGGATTTGAAACTCTGATTTGAAAAAAGGATTCGGGACAAGGGCGTGGGGCGCAGCCTCCTAATTGCTCTGATTGGTATTACACTACCGATATTTAGTATGTATTCTACCCGGTCACCCTAAGTAGAGCCATCTCTGCCGGGAAAACTGTAACACTGTCTTAAATTGAGGGTAGGGAAATATCGTGAATGTAATTGGTCTTTAAGGACTATTATGCTTTGCTAAAATACGTCTCAATTGTGGATATTACAGTATATTCCAAAAGTTTAATACCATACATTCTTTTTTGTAACGTCGTGATGTTTAAAATACTAATTGCTTCGATTTTTTTAATTAGTAGAGTTTTTATGGGACTATTTGAAGGCGTGGATTTAAAATGGCTTAATTTTTGTTTTAAATTGATTTCATCTGGAAAATAACGAATGCTACATCGCTAAAACTAATTACAGAGTAACAGATGTGTAAATGCTATGCTATTTCCCTTAATCCGTCAGTTTTGAGGTCGGTTGTGTCAAAAAGACTAGTAACTAATCCGGAATCTTTTTAAAAAAATCAAGATTTATTTACCTTGGTTTATGTTTTCTTTCAATTTGGTTTCTGTTAAGTGATTTCTCATGGTTAACGTTTGAAACAATTCGACCTTAAGTTGTTGCAGACGCATTATACGACGTGAAAGCAGCAATAAATCAGTGTATCAATCATGAGTTTTAACAACATATTGTCACTGGCATTGTATTTTGGTAAATAATATAAGTCTTTCAAATATATGTCCCGAAATATCACATGTGACCTGACTAACACAAAAAAAAACATTTAATTGGATAGGCCTATAAGTCCTGTATATACAGACTTATTGAAATAGATACAGATTGTTTGCTCTGTGTGACGTTATCGGCGAGTCTTTGATTATATTGAATTTGTAAACTCATGGTTGTAATACTGGAATTTACAATTTTAGACCGCTCTGAAAATAGGCGCATATATCAAGACATTAAATCCTGTCAAGCTATTGGTTTGCTGCAATTAAATTTCTTGCTATCTTCACAGCGGTCGTAGATTTGTCGGGTCATTACCGCACATCCGTAGCTAACTTTACGCGTCTGATATTCAATGCATGTTGGTCCCGGATACGATTTCCACGGAGACGGAACACTTGTTTCCGTGGGAATCGATTCGGTTTGGAAGGCACAGTAGTGTACTTGCCAAAGACTTCAGTGTAACAAGATCAGAAATATAATATCCACCCCCATACCCCATTAGGGGTTACGGGACTTCTCTTTTATGCCCCAAATCATGTCCCAGCTGCAGTATCTGTCGGAAAGCGAGCTGAAAAAACTCCAAGCTAATTTGGACGTTGAAATGGAGGGGGAAATAGAGCGTCTTCATGCGCAATACGAGAGGAAACGTCGTCCCATACTGGATGCGATCTCTATAAAACGCAAGCGACAACAGAACTTTTAACCCATCCAGCAACACTCTGTGCTCACACCGACCTAATCATGGAATAAAGTGACCGCATCCCACCAGCGACACACGCCACATCTAAACGACATACAGTTTTGACAGTTGGACACCCAATTGACCGATTGATAGTTATACTGACACCTTTACCTGTCATCTGACGGAAATTAAGATTCCGTGGTGTTTGCGTCCGACGCCGACGTAAATCGGACAAAAACAGATACAATAGTAGCTTCATATTAAAAGCATAGTCACTGAGTCAATTTAAGTTTTTTCCGTAGTCAACGAGACCATTGGCTAAACTAATTATAGATTAGTTTAGAACCATTGGTAATTTATATTGTTGTGTTAAACCAACCCTAAGTTAAAGTTTTTGGCGCCAACACTGCGTGTCCTAATAGACAACAGAATTGCATTTTTGTCACGGCAGCGTATGCCCTCTGTCAACGAACAGCTTGTGGATGTCAATTGTCAAAATTAACTCGTCCAGATGAACAAGATAGGGATTTATCGAAGGTTTTTTTTTACAATTAGAATTTGATACTTTTAACATTCAACAGCTGTTACACAAAAACTAAATGTAAAATTGAAACGGAGCCGCAATGGCGTCAAAATCTCGTTGAAAAAGATGCGGCATTTCATTCCAACCGTTCGGTTCATGCACGACTTTTTCATAAGTACTGCAAGCATTTATATTATTATTTGTTTTGGATTCCTCGACTTGATTTCTCTGTCAGCGCAGTTACAGAAATCTATTGAATGACGTTCTATACTACTTTGATTCAGAAGAAAACCAATATTTTTAAGACCATCATTCCGTAGATTTTGGATGTATTGACTTAGATTCTTTTTTGATTAATTAACATGAAGCTTTCCGCGTATGTGATTATGATTAATTAATTAAATAATATGTATTCGATTGGTCTAAATTGGTGCTCTTTACCAAAGGTGCCAAAACAACGTTCGTACCTTTCGACATGAAGGCTGAATTTTGCGTTTTTCAGCCGAATGCATTTCACTCAAAGGAGGTGACATCTCCTTTAGTATTAATCTAGTTTAAGCTGTTACTATAGAGTAGATTTTTATTTGTAAGGACGCAGAAACATATCCTCGTAGTGTCAACCTTTGTCCGCTAGATGGCTCTGATAACGAAGTTGATGGAATGTCGGAAATAGTTTCAACGTTGCATTCAACAGCTAAAGATGCTGCTAGTTTTTCACACTCATTATAAAGTTTTTAAGGTGCTAGTAACACGCTGTCCGGATAGCTAACGTAATGTTCAATTGACGGAGCGCTGAATTTATTTTCTATTTCTAGTTTGAAGAGTCGTCATGCGGCCGAAAGGATAATATACGGTTTTGTAGTATATTATAGGTACATGACAATATAACAAGTTGTTGTTTCGTCGTTTTTTATCCGATTCCGTGGTCGTTTTCAAATTTATCACCAATTTTTTTTTAATTTTCTAATAACTGGAAGTAGCTGGTGTGGAAATGGAAACCCCGCTTGATTTCGCCGCAAGTATGGATTCACGCGAACGCGCGTGCGTGAATTTGTACTCCTATTGAATGGCTTACATACACGAGAACAGAGCCATCTTTAACCTGTTGGAGGGCACGGCCATGTTAAGATATAGGGGCTCCTATGACGTTAACAGATGATTTTTTTAGTGGACAAAGAAAGTAGATAAACAAAATCAGTCTGGCCGAGCCTCTGTCGATCGTAGGTAGGGACCCGCGATCGACAGAGCCTCCTGCCCCCTGGGCAAATGCCCACTGGGAAAGAGGGCTCTGCACCAGAGTACAGGTTAAGGTATCGTTACGTAACCATAGCAACAACGTAACGCACATCAATGGCGAAATGTTTGCCGGGTTTCAGTTGTCAATTATTATTATTTCAAAGAATAGGGCAATGTTTAATCAGCATGTTGACCTTGGAATCGATAGAACGACATACTTAAGCTGATTTACGGCGTTTTAATTTTTGGACTAGCTAGTTTTAAGTTTCTTTTTTTTGGATCTCAACGTCTCAAATGTATAGGATAGCGGCGGTAGTTTATTTTTTAATTGTCTAGATCATTTTGCACTACCGGCGATGTCCTACAAAATATAGATTATATATTCATTATGAATACGGTAGTGGGTTGTGAGATTCAGAATTTATTGTAAAATTTATCGCAGTTAACACGGAATATAGACATTCGTTGTGTCCAATACGGACGAACCGTTCAATTTACAGAGATGACGTTTAAATATTTTTGTTTGTGCCTAGAATAGTTAATACTCTGCGACTGGTGTGGTATCTGTACGTTCTGCATGTACAAAGCGCTTTTCGCCAACAAGATATATAAGGATACGACGTAAATCCGTTAAGAGACGTTTTAGAAGTGCCATTAATTGTAAATTCATAGTATTTTCATACTTTGAGCGATATTAACGTAATTTTAGATAATATTTTTCATTGGACGAATGTTTGGTGCCATCTGCAATCGAATATGCCGATAGAAATTCCCGTTTTTGGATATTGAAATTGTTATTTTAATAGAAACGTACACCGCTGTAATATTGGCCTACAATTAAAATATATTTTCTACGAGTTTACAGGGTAGTTTTCAGTGCTTTTTTTAAATAAGAATAATTTGCAATGGCAACGTTTTGTGGGAAATTTATGTCGATGGGTGGATTTTGAAAATTATTATCCAATATTTCCATTTTAAATCTCTATGCCATAACAATCACAGATTCATTGTTACACTCGGCCTGATTCATTAGGCTCTTGTTCTATATATTATCTGAAGTTAATACCACAGATTAAAGAGGCTATATATAACTTTATAATTAATTACGTAATAATATTTTTAATGTGAATATATAACCAAATATTTGATAAAACCTTAATAAACTGGATGGTAAATAATCAAAATAAAGGTAATAAAAAATCAGTTTTGAAATGAGTTGAGAAAATTCGTATACGGCATGTTTTTCTAATCCACCCAACGTTTAGAGCAAAGTTCAATTGTTATCTTTTGTTACTGCTGTATATTTTTGGATGAATCGACTCACTGATTAAAAAGATAATACAATAAAATGTATTTTTATTCAGCTATGTTCTCCCGAAACCCTTCTAGAGATCACCATGCTGCGTCCACAAGGTAGCTATGTAATAGTCTTACGTTTTTAAACTATGTTGTTTATCTAAAATAAACTATTTTTTTAAAACGTTGAAACGTGTAACCGTTCAAACGTTTTTATGTGAAATAAAATATCATGTAATGCAATTTACGGGATCTCTTAGCGTTATAGGTAACTAATTTAAGGTAATCTACTTCTCGGCGAGGTTACGACTCACTCCAAAATATCGTGTTAAGCTGTGAAGATAGTATGGCCCGCAGTAGTCCTTTCAAAAATAAAATTAAACTACTACGACAGGTTATATTAAATTAAATTTTTTTAATAAAGAAAGAAAACCCAAAACGCTTGATGTAATTTACAACTAGTAGCATTCATATAATTTTTAGTAATAGTAATTAAGAAAATCATATATTTTTCAGTTTAACAATAAATTTCTCATATCAAGAAATAAAAAAAAAATAATTCTTCTAAATTCTTTCTTTCTTAAAATTTTTTTTTAAAAGAAATTGATTCAATAGTATATAATCGCAAATAGGATTAAGATATTGCGCCGTACGCCGCTTTATCAGATTTGTAGGCAATAATAAAAAAAACATTGTTTATACATATATACATATAATTTCATAAAACTCAAGTATTTTTCAAACAATGATCTGTACTCCGATGGTACTCATCCTTTTCCAATTCGGCAGTGCATTACTAACATAATAAAAATACGATTAAAAAAATCACATACAGCCTTAAAAATTTCCAACAGGTACAGAGTACTATACACCTAATTTTTAACAGTTATAATTTAAAAAAATCACAATGTTTCAGTTTAACAATACATTTCTAATATTAATATAAAAACTAAATAAAAGTTAGTGATAAAATACGTTACTGGATAAAAAAAACTTAAAAATCAAATTAATGTCATAATATAAAAAAATACAGTGTACAAGTACCTACATTTATGGCAACATTTTTCTTGATCCAGTTAAATTATAAAATTAATAATGTCTGAGATATCTTAAACTACAGTGTCTAACACTTTAATATCACTTTAAATAATACTTATTCAAATGTTTCACTAGAGATCATAATTTACATAGGAATGTGTACAGAAAAGTGGGCGGAGCCGGGGTTGACTACGATATAGTCTCAAGATTTAAGAATTAGAACAAATTAATTTATTGTATTATATTTAAATGTTACAAAACTAAATCAAATTTCTTTCCAATTTGTTTTTCCTTTTAAATTTAAGTAGGAAAGATCGATTGTAATTTATTTAAAATGTTTTAAGATCCTAATTCCACCCACACAGAACAACAATTAACAATTCAAAATAAAAAATATCAACTAATACTAGTGGTTAAGTATCATTTGGCAGTAGAGAAAGCTGTCCAGCACTGGAAAAGAAAATTTAAAAAAATAAGGCAAGAACTACACAAAATAAATATCATTGAAAAAACATTTCGAGAAATATCACCTCATAAGACAAATATCTCAGCCTAGTTTGATATTTGGACATTATAATTACAATTTACTGTTATGAAGGTTATATTAGCTTCAAAATCTTTATATTTTCTTTTGCTCAATAGGGCGAATCGATACGTTACTTCTAAACATCGGTTGCAATTCTATAAAGCGAACATTCGGACTCATGGAGTATTACTATCACCTCTGGGCTGGAGCTCCCAAATATCTACTATATACCCAAATATATACTCCATATAAACTCAAGATCGAAATATTCTAACATAAGGCAGAATACGTTCCACAGCAGAGCGTTTTTAAAGCGTCTTGCCACGCACAACCACTCAGTGGAATCAGCTGTCTGCAGAGCTATTCCAAACTAATACAACTTGGGGACCTCCAAAAAAGGAGTTGACCTATCCCTTAAAGGTCAGCCCACGTAAGCACCAAACCTGCAACCCAGTAGCGACTGGCGGCGTCCGTGGGCGGAGAATCATTTCTCTTAAGAGAGCCTTCAGCTCGATTGCCTTCGCTTTCATAAAAAAAACGTAAAAAAGCCAGTCTATGAAACTATAACTAGGTAGGTAGGTATACCTACATACAATAAGTTTTTTCTAGTCTATCAAATTTCATAAAAATCGATAAAGTTTATGTGTACTTCAAATTATTTTAAATTTATTACACAAACGAAAACTTACAATACTGTATGATACTAATCATCAGCTCATAGAACTGAAACTGCCCCTTCCCTTTCAATATTATTTCACACAAGAAAACGTACACCACACGCGAAGTCTCAAACAGCGAATCCAACAATAGCCATGCTGTTATATTTCTCCCCGTGTTTTGTGGGGCACTGCGATTCATCACTATCAGGCTGTTGAGAAACCCGATAGAACTCGTTACCAGCATCAGGCCACTGACAAAGTAATGTATTGCTGAAAGTGTATGCAAATTAGTATTCACATAACAGAATTGCATAGCTAAGCATTCATTGCAGATGTAGGACATTCTCAAATCTACAAGGGGCCGTCTTTTCATCGCGTGAGCCTTGAAAAGGACCATCGACAAATATCACGTGTATTTATATTTTAATTAAAAATGACCTGCGACAATTCTGCAAACACATTTTTATCGAGGTCCGTAATTTCAAAATCCTCTCGACCGATTTTGTGCAAACTTTACGTAAACCATCGACAAAATAGTCCAAACAAAGCCTAAATATTTTTATTGGATAGGTGAGGCCGTTCTTGGGTTCATTTACAGCGAAAAATGCCATTGATTTATATATATATATATAAGAAATGACATTATACTTAATACCCGTATTTAAGTAAAATATTCGAAAGATTCTTTATAGGTAATGAAAGGTGCTTTTTGGATTAATACCAGCAGCTGAATTTTATCATCGAACAGAGGTAAATTTCAATATTGTAATTGTAATTTTTATTAAAATTTTAATTTTGTAATTTCACCATTATGTTTAAACTTCCACAACTGAGACGTAAAGTAAACCAATACGGACCTTCAAAAAGAGAGAGTACCTATCCCTTATATGGCGGCAACGCTCCGGAGGTCTCGGGCTCCCCGGAGGAGAACCGCTTATCCTAGGTGAGCTTTTTGCTTCATTGCCACAGTTTCCATAAAAAATACACGTGATATTGGATGGGAGAGGTGGGTTGCTTCGCATCTCACCACATATCACCAAAGGGAAGAGGGGTTAAAAATGCTAAATAAAAGCTCATGTGAATTATAGACAGCCCCAAGGTAATTCTTATGATAGTGAATTATGACAACTGTTTGTTAGATATATACGGCCTTATTCTACAGAAACTTATTTGACAGGCATAAACTATTTGAATGTACATGTGAACAAATATTTAGTGATATATATAAATGTATGTGTAAGGCTTTCTTAAATTATATTAGCCTAGTGAGCAGCTGTAAATGATATTGTTTCTTTGATAAGATATATTCAAAGCAAACAAACATTCACAAATATTAAATGATATCAAATGTCTTCAATACAAGTCTGCAGAGAGAAAATCTTGCACATAACTAATTAAAAACCTACAATGGTGTGTAGATGTTGTCATGTTTATAAAAAAAACTAAAAAATTAAACTTTCAAAAATCATACTCCTGTGATCCATTACTTGGTTGTGACCAAAGTGCACATACTTTGATTCCTCTGATGCAAGTAAAAAATATTGAAATAAATTAAAAATATATCAATTAACACCAAATATTTATTTCTTATACTTACCAACGTCTGTACTGTTTAAATCATATAAATAAAACAATTCCGGATTCAGAAGCCGCAGAAGTGCCAACACAAATGCAGTTGCTGCTGATATCTGTAATGTTTAATTAATATATACATAAGTATAATAAGATCGTTATATTATTAGCTTGGTGGAATAGGGAAAGGTGAAGTTTTTTTGTACAAACATCATTAACTAGTTAAGTAAATAACATCATTTATCAATTTAAATTTTACTAATTTGAATAAATAATGGACTTTTCCAGAATCTAATTTTTAAGCTTTTTATGAATAATGTATACAGAACTAAGTATAGTGTTAAATCTTTGTACACAATCATAAATGGTTTTATTAGATTTATATTTACAGAATAAAATAAGAATATTTTTACAGAAAAACTTTAAATATCTCACATATATATTTTTTAACACTTTTTTAAAATAAAAACGTCTATATTAAATTAAATATAAATATCCATTTAAATATTCAAATCTGAAGGTAGTTAAAGTAATATAATAAAATGGATTATGAGATGGGGATATATTACGATTAGTATTAAATATATTATATTAAATTCTACTCTCGCCAATGGAGGTTAGAGAAATATTAATAATTTTTACAACATACCGAAAATACCGCAGCTACAACGCGAATATACGTTTTCAGATCAATCAACGGCATTCTTTTCGATTGTGTAGACATCGATATATGGATCTAAGAGTGATTCCGTTGGTTTTTGTTAGAATTTATAATTAACCTTGCTTTAGAGTAAATTAAGTTATTATTTACAATTTTATTCACATTAGAACTCAATAAATCAATAGAATTTTGTATTTTCGCGTCAACAATGTATAAGTAAAGGGTGAAGTTTAAGAATACCGCAATATGATACAAGTCAGTGACTGTCATTCATTTGTCAATTGTTGAAACATCAAATCTGTTCTAAGTTGTAGTCACACGTTCCGAGGGGTCCGTGCCGTTAGTTTTTCAGCCTTGACGGCCCTTCAAGCGAAATCGAAGGTGCGCGCTCTGTGGAAGCAGAGCCGAAGGCAGAGTCCGAAGAAAGGAGGCCGGTAATAGAAGTCGGCTCGTTGTGTTACAATAGTGGGGTGTCGCTGGATGCAGCTCGCAACCATGGCCCACCGGTTGAGATTGCAGCTTCTGTCCTCGGGGTCGTTATATAAGGTTGGAACCGAGAAGTACTCTCACGCGGCGGAAGTATAAAGGTATAAATGGAAGTGACTCAGTAGCTGTCAAATGTTAATCACAATTCACACACATAATAAATATTAAATTATTTTCGTTAATACAAACTCCGATAAGCTTTTGATGTCTTTTTCATTAAATTATAAGAAACAATTTAGTTTTAAAATTAGTTTGAGTTGATAGAACATAAGCATTATAGTACTCACATAACCAAAATATTAAATATCTGTAGTAATAAAATTTAAACTTTGTCTACATTCTGTCAAAATGTAGACAAAATTAGACTAAACAATCTTTTTTGTTATTAACGCCACCTAACGCCGCTTCTTGACAATATTTTACATATTTTATTATAGAGGGCGGTAGGTACTCGAATTATAAACCAAATCCGAAGTAAATACGTCGCAATCAAACGAGTCCGTCTATCAAGGGGATATGATTCGTAACATTAAAATTTTTAAATCAATTAGTTACGGTTGTCTAGGTTTCATCACTTCTTTTCCGCAATGAAATATGAATTTAACGTTTTGTGACAATTAAAACCATTTATATACAACTCACGCCTTTTAACAATCAAATTTAATTCAACTTTTAACAACAACAGAGTTTATGAATATTTATGAACATTACAATTTAAAATTGGCTAATGAAATACTTTTTAAAATAATATATACCATAATAGCATAAACAGTGCACTTTAGAAAGATGTGAAATAGAAATTTAACATAGTCAGGTCACTTAAAGAACAAAAATCTTAGAAATAAAATGTATATGTTATAAAAATGAGCTATAATATACTCCTTTGATATACAAAGCCTTCATCATCATCATTTCAGATGTAAGACTGCTGGACATAGGCCTCCCCTTTGGAACTCCATGCATACCTGTCGGAGGCGACATGCATCCAGCGTCTTCCTGCGACCTTTATAAGGTCGTCTGTCCACCTACCACATACTTGTACAAAGCATTACAAATGATAAATTAAAAACATTAATAAAATTAAATTTATGTAAGAAAGGTATTATTTGTCAGACAAAGATTCACGGCACAAGTATTTTTATGAAGTATCAAGTTATTTTAAGAACAAAAAATGTATCTGAAGAAAATATAAATTCTGTTAAAGCAACGTAATGTTAAAGACGTCATAGAAAATACAGATTTTTTGTTAAAGTGTAAAAAAGATAAAATTAATAAGAAAATATTATTGTAGAGATTTTCAATTTATGTACATTATTGATTTTGAATGTTGTTTTTCTATTTTCAGGTGAGCTGTGTTATGTTTAATTGTGTCTTACATAATTTGTAAATAAATACCATAGACTGAAAATAAATGGTGTATGTACTTTATTTAAATTAAATAGAAAAATAGTCTTAAATGTATAAGAAAAATCTTATTACAATAAAATCTTAATTCAAGTAAAACAAATGTAAAATGTAATATATGAGTTTCTTGAGATATTTTTACCACAGTTACTAAATCCCGTACCGGCAGTTCCTTAGTTTTTTTAAATTAATATCTTGCATTAACAAGATATAACTAAAATTACAGTTTTAAATATTAATAATTTATATGTTGTTAATGTTCCAACATTAAGCAAGACTTAATTTAACATTACGTTGATTAAAGCGATAAAGAAATTATGTTTTAAATATATAAATAATGGTAGCACAATATTTTCCTTTAAAACAAAAAATAATCTTCAATTAAGTGAAAAGCTAAGTGGTTTAATAAGTCTACCATGAAGCGAAAGGGTTTCGGTCCGGACTATAAATTAAATTAAATTTTAATTCATAATTTATTTGGTCTCTGGAAAGGCTTGACAGTAGACGGGCGAGTCAAATACTGTCGCACGTGTGGGAGAGAGAGCCATGCTGAATCATATGCAGACGCACTAATTGGGCCGGCTCGTCCGAAGTGATACAACGGGCACACAGAATACTCAACGTGAAATGGTAGTTATACTTGAAACGGTGCTTCTACTGTGTTTCGCTGAGTGAATGAGGATATCGGATGCCCTTAAAAGTGCCGCTTAGGTGGCGGAAAAAGAAGGCAAGATAACCATTGCGCGGACTGTGCCGCGGTTGTCCATGTGCGGCGATGTTCTCTTATCATATAGGACATCCACCTGCTCTGTTATCCGCTATACCATAAAAAATGTGAGAAATGAAAGCTATTGTCTATTAAATGTTGAATGACGCACACAATCGCCAGGCACGCCACTGGGTGTTACCCTATTTAAATTTATAATTCCTTACAAACTGAATTGAAGGAGAAATAATTGCAGTCGAATTTTATAGGGATGTTGCATTTGCGCGTATCGATTCAACTAATCTAATTACGAGCGAATGTTTCCCGTTGTAAATTTCACGCAATTGTACGATTATTGCTAATTTTTAATTTATCATTTGGTTACATCTGTGATATTTATTGCTACAGTTATGTTTTCATTATATTGCATTTTGTTTCACAAAAGATGTCAATTGAATTATGACGATGAATTTTCGCTTTATTTCCCGAGATTTGTAAGCTTATTGTAGTGTACCTTATCTTTGTTTGAATTAATTTAATTTGAAATATTTTATTCAAATAATTAGGTAGAGAGATTAGAAAATCCCCGTTAGTATTAAACTTTTGGGAATAATTCAATAAAGATATTTTGTCCTACCTACCTCTGTTAGCTACCATACTCGAGAATTTCGCATTAAAGACCATTAAAATTACACCTACTAAGTTTATTTCGTCAGTTCATCTCAGTGGGCTTAGCTTGGAACCGCTGGTAGACTGATTTTGACGGTCAACGAGCTGAACTTTTTTTAAGTAAAAATATTTAATTTCGTATAACTTATGTTGTAACAAATCAAATTTCAGTATGTATGTGTTCTTTATACTGTCGTTTGGATATAAAGTACTCTAGTTCCTAATATTGTTAAAAGTTAAAAACGACAGATTCACAGAATACTCAGCGTGAAATGGTAGTTGCACTTGTAAAAGTGCTTCTACTGTTTGGCTGAGTGAATGAGGATATCGTAGGCCCTCTAAAGTGCAGCTTAAATGGCGTAAAGAGCCTGCAACTCAATCAATACGCGGAGTGTGGCACGGTTGTCTATGGGAGGCGGTGTTCTCTTATCATACAGGAGTCCCACGTGCTTCATTGTCCGCTATACCATAAAAAAGCACAGCACCGTGCACCAATCCGTACTTTGTGTTGCTGGCTTCTTTACGCCGTTGAATTGTTACTTCAAGGACCTCTGATATCCTCACTCAGCGAAAGAGTATAAAATAATTATTTTTAAACAAATAACTAATATAATCTAAAAAACTCTATAATATTATTTATCCCCATTACTTTATAACTTAAGCTCAATTTATTGCGAAATCTTACATAAGGAAAGAAATATTTTTCTAATATCTAACTTAATAACTTCTATCTCTCATTTGAGTGTTTATTTTATTTTGGTAGTGAGCACGCAAAGTTGATAAGCAATAAATAATTGTACAATGCACCTGTCAATATTTTCTTTGACAATTTACCAGTGGTCAGCAGTCACTTATTAGGTTATATAATTTTCATGCAAATAAAGGCTTTATGTGATTAGAAATAAAGGCTTGTTATATCAAGAGGGGTGATTTAATTGCAGCTATAAAACGGTATGGTCAGTTGAAAGCTTGTTGTATTGTTGCATTAATTGTGAAACGACGGAGATTCGATAGTTTTGATACTTTTTGTATATCTTTTTTTATTATATAGCAGATAAAAAAGCCTACCCAGCTTAAAAGGCCCGGTAACGCACCAGCGCCGCAAAATGGGTTGATTAGGCTTCTGATCGTTTGACTCCGTTTTCTTAAAAATGATAACGGTTCAGGCGTGTATCTTTAATAGAAAGAGATCACCATCGCATCTGGATAACTGCACCGCAAATATTTACAAATATTTTCTCTATTATTATTATGTATTTAGAGAAAAAACAATTTTAATAATGTTACTAAAAATATTCTGTAAAATAAACAAAATATCAATGTAATTTGTCGTAGTATAGGCGGTTGGTCATCTCTATATCAATATCGCAAAAATAATATCACAATAATTAATATATCTTGTTCAAAATGTTTGTGGACATAACTCAGATGTGCGCAATGGTCCGATACTGACCTGTCATTGTTATAATGTATTTCATAGGCAATTAATAAAGCGGATCGCGGGAGCTTTGACTTTATTCGTATTTTTTTAATAATTATACAAGTGGAGACCACGAACCGGCAAACGCAGCGTGGGACATCCACCCACAAGTGGACTTATAAAGTTCGCCGAAAAACGCTGGATGCAGGTCGCCTCCGATAGGTATTCATGGAAGTCCAAAGGAGAGGCCTATGTCCAGCAGTGGACGTCTTACGGCAGAAATGATGATGATGATGACACAGTTTATAATATATTATACTTTAATAAAGATTTCTATCATTATAATAACCGAAAAGAAATATAAAAAGATATATGGGTTCCGGTTTTTCGTTTCAAAAAGTCTACAGTCAAAAATAATTTATTTATCAAAAGATTTAATAATTGTTGTGATCTAACTACAACAACTGTTCAAGTTAAAAAAAATAACTCACTTATAATATATTTACACCGTTTCCAAAGCACTAATGCAGAAAAAAAGCAAAAACCCATTTAAAGAAGTCATAAAAATATTTTTAATTTTGTGTATTATATTTTTAAACGTGTTTTTATTTTAGATATATGTATAAATAAAACCTATTTACTATCAAAAGCTGCCGGTTAATTTCTAAACCATGGGGTAAAAGCAAAATTATAATAACAATATTTGCCAATTATTTCCTACAACTCTTTCACGCATTCGATAACCTATCTGAGAACTATGATCGATTACCATTTATAACACGAATTAACACAACGATAATCTAATCAATGATAAATGTGGCGCATCTGTTAAACTTAGATGTTTTCCACAACTGATCCGTGAGAGAGCCTTGCTGAAGGCTCAGCTCACTCAAGGGTCGGCTCGTCCGAAATGATACCACTGGCTCACAGAATACTCAGCGTGAAACTTTACTTACAGTGTTTCGTAGAGTGTGAGAGAATGAGTGAGGATAGGAGGCCCTTAAAAAGTGCCGCTTAAGCGATATAAAAAGCCCGCAACACAAGCAATGCACGGACTGTGATGCGGTTGTTCATGGACGACGGTGTTCTCTTACCAAATTGGAGACCCACCTGCTTCATTGTCCGCTATATTATAAAAAAGATGAGCGTTTTTAAAGGCACTCTGTGCCATTTTCTTTTGAAATGGCTATTTGCGTAAGGGAGTCTCCTGCGAGACACGAACTTCGGCTTAGCGTGTCGCGGGGTCGTGGGCCGCCTAAACAACCGGTCGAAAGCACATCGGAGTGAGTCTAGCGACATAGTTAGGTCTTTGGCTCGGTTTCCGGAGAAAGCGATTGTTAGCGCGGTCTCAACACAGAACCCTACCATCTCAATTTGTGTTATTTTCCTCTCGGGACGCTATCAGCTCATTGTTAGTTAGTTTTATGTAATCATCCAGATCGTGTAATATATGTTAAGGTCTCCGTTTTTAGTGGCTTGGAGAAGAGTGTAGTTGGCACTGTGAAAAAGACCGTATATACCCTTAAAGGACTGCAACGCATCTCTGCAAAGGCTAGAGGTGTCCATGGGCGGAGAGCCGCGCATCCTGGGTGAGCCTGCTGCTCGTTTACCACAGTTCTATAATATTTATATTAAACCTATAGTTTTTATTATACAGCGGCCGAGTTGAATGTTATCCAGTATTTAACTTTATAAAAACAGTATTAAATTATTAGTCATTTTCCTAATTTCGTCAACGTTTAACTTTAGGTAAGATAAAAATCGTTGAACCAAAATAATATCAGCGATTGACTCAATCAGTGAAATGGGCAAACAGGCGCTACGGCGTACACGTATTAAATTTCGTTTGGTTAGAAGTTAAGGCGGGGTTTAAGTTAGCTTAGGATGTCTGAACCAGTGTTCAGTAAACTTTTTGCAAGGTAGGTACATCCAGGAAAAGATAATTTTTTAAAGTTACACCACAAACAACGAATAAATATTATGTATTATTACTCAACATTTATTTATTAAGTACCCGTGAGAGAGGCATGCTGAAGCATATGCGGACGCATTGATTGGACCGATTTGTCCGAAGTGATATCACGGGCTCTTAGAAAACTCAGCGTGAAACGGTACTTGCACTGTGATTTGTTTAGTGAGGCCTTTGATTTTATATCGCTTAAGCAGCGTAAAAAGTCGAAATCACAACCAAAGCAAACATTATGGTGCATTGTTTCACGGGCGTCGATATTTTCTTACCATATAAGATACCCACCTGTTCTATTGTCCGCTGTAACATAAAAAATAAGTAAGGTACTGTAATTAATTTTACGAAATTATAAATTAGAACTAGTGCATCAAATAATTTTTAATTTTTATTTCTCTTTTAAATTAAGTTTAGTTCGCCTACTCCGTTACCCGCTATACAGTAAAAAAGTCATGTTAATTCATAAAGTGCAAATCCATTACGTGAGAAATTCATCGTCAACACTTCCCACGCAAGGCACGTGCCATTGAATTAATCGTGACACCCCTTCGGGATATTTTTAGCAAAACCACCCCTTTCTCTTCGCAATAGGGGTGGAAATTGCAACGGGGTGCGGTATCCACACTACCGCGTATAAATTTATCATTTTCGATGAATCGTACAAATATTTGAAACGTAATTTAATATATTTTTGTTATGTTAAACACACAATTTCTAAAAATACATACAAAACAAAAATTTCAATAGTGACAGTGTTTAATATTTGTAAACTAGAAAACAATGTCGGTCGAGTCGACTTTGATATAAAACCTTATAAAAACTTATTTTATAAAAATATATATATATATAAAATATAGAAAGCTTATTTTAATAATTTCCTATTTACCAGTAAACTAGAAAAACTTTATTTAATTTATATAAAATACCTAACTTTTCACTTTTTTAGTAAATCTACGTGAACCTTATTTGAATTTATTTTTCGAAATAATGTATATTAAAAAAATAGTTTTTTTGGAAAAATAAATATAATAATATCATAATTATCAGCTTTCTAGTAACCTATAAATACATATAATATTATTATTAATTTTTTCCACAAAAAGCTCAATTGTGTTTCTCTGTATAATAAAAAAACTACATTTGAAGCTCTTACTATATAAATTAATAATTCCTAATAAAACAATATAATGACATCTTGTCAAATGTTGACATTTAGGCTTTGTCTGTACTAGATAAAGAAAACTAGCCTTATTTAATATCAAATCCAATGTGATCTTTACATACATTTTAAATAATATCTTATAAATACTTTATTTCTTTTATATACTATTAATTTTCCAATTTGTTTTTTAAATAAACCAATGTGAACCTTTAATACAAAGGATTAATTTAAAATATAAATCAAAAAAGTATTCGCTGATGTAATCCTTCCGACGAATTTCGCTGCAAATATTAGCTACGGACAAATTTCTTTGAAAGCTTTTTCTCGCACGTGACATGCACGCGCACCCATTATATTTTTTGTATGAGAAAAATATTTAATTGCTTATTGTACGGGCTGAAACTAATATTGTGTAGTGCTCGTTAAATAAAGATTGACGCGTGCACATAGAGATTATGTTTCATAAAAAGACCTCTTTTGAATTATAAAAAGTATTTTTTAAAACACTAGCATAAAAGAAAAAAAAAACACAGTTTGTCGTCTATGGTTTTTTTTATAGTATAGCGGACAACGGAGCAGGTGGGTCCTATATGGTAAGAGAACACCGCCGCCCATGGACAACCGCTCTACAGTCCGCACATTGGTTATGTTGCCGGCTTTTTACGAGGCCCAATTAATGCGGCAGCATATGCAATATAAAATAAATATTTTTATATATGTATATAAATATCTAACAAACAGCCATGATATTACGTATTTATTATTGTAATGATTTTAGATACTCTAATCTATACTAAAATTATAAAGAGATTAAGTTTGTATGTTTGACTGTATATGGCTCTCTAGATCTACTCAAGCGATCTTTAAAATTCTTTCACCGATAAAAAGCTACATTGTTCGTGAATAATATAGGTTATTAATATAAATAATATAATATATTAAATATTTTAAATTCTTTTTAATTAAAATTAGTGGCAAAGGACCAGGAGGCTCCCCTAGGGCAAGCGGTCCTCCACCCATGGACATCCCTTTCCCTTGCAGAGCCGCGGCTGCGTTGGAGTGTGGAGTGCCTTTAAGGAAAGTGTACGCTCTTTTCTCAAGATCCCCAAGTCGTATTTTATCATATTTCTTAAGAACACTTAATTATCGATGAAAGATCTATTATGATTAAGTTCTAGAGTTAGTTCTACAAATAATCTCGGTCCGCATAAAACTATCTTTCATATTGAATAGCTAAAAAATCTTATATGCAACATATAAAAAATATATAGAAAAAAATATTGAATTTTGAATAAAATTTATATAAAATGTTCATGATATTTGAGTAATACATATGAACTATGTCGTATAAGATATAAAAAAGTAAGGTTCCACCGAGATTTGAACTCGGATCGCTGGATTCAGAGTCCAGAGTGCTAACCATTACACCATGGAACCGATGAAAACCTTTTCTCGATTTGTCAGTTGGGTCTGAAATATGAATAAAGAAAACTGAACGTTTAATAATTTTTACTTCTTAATTAAGTTAAAATATCTCACAGTACTTTGGAGCGGGGTTTTAAACTTGTCAAATCTAGTGTTGTGTAGCGATTACATTTTCAAGCCGGCAACAATCAAAGTTGTCCATGGGCGGCTCCATGCGGATCTATGGGCGGATCTCTTATGCTCTCTTGTACTGAGGTTCCTGTGCTGAATGCGTAGCGCGACCCTCGAGAGCCTTTACCGCGCCTTTACTTAGGCTTTGGTTTTTTTTGGACCAAAGTTTCTTTACAGAGACTTATATATATTCTTACTAATGGACACGTCGGACATTGTCCTTTCTGTTACAAACAAACCGGGTCCAATTATGAGCCCTCAGACAAAACATTACCCCTCATTTTTGTATTCGGATAACAAGTGTCCTTCTTTTCGTTCTAAGTTATCTCACCACCAATTTTCAGCCATATAATTCAGCCGTTCTTGAGTTAGTAGATAGTGTAACGAAGACGATTTTCTTTATTATATTTAATATATGTTATATATGTATTGCGTCAATGAGAGATTGAATTATTATTATTAAAATGATTTCATTAAATAAGTGGTCATTATCAACGTGGTATGTGATCGAATAGCTTTCTGAACGTCAGAAGGAAAATAGTCCAAAAATAATCAGAGAACGTAGTATGAGTCAGTCGCCTGCGCAATGTTATATCAATCGGGTTTAATGAGTGTTTATCTATCATAAAATATCTCGTCTAGTCCAATAGTATCTACATACTATATGTAAATTTTTATTTTTTTATAACAATTTTTTTATAAAATATATATAAAAAACGACAACACAAGCAATGCGTGAATTGTGGCGCGGTTGTCTGTGGGCGACGGTGTTCTGTTACCATAAGAAACCGACCTGCTCCGTTTATCCGATAAATCATAAAAAAAATATCATCATCATCAGCCCATTTAAGTCCATTGCTGGACATAGGCCTCCCCCAAAGACGCCCACCCACTGCGATCTTGAGCGATCTGGATCCAGCGGTTGCCCGCGACCTTCGTTAGATCGTCTTTCCATCGTGTGGCGGGACG
>DWCF01000632.1:0-41562 GCA_018230265.1 Delias oraia | reverse complement strand
AAGGCCTATGTGTTGCCTTAATCACTACGCTTGGCAGTCGGGTTGGTAATCGCAGAACATCTGCTGTACTCGGAAGGGCGCTGCTGCCCACCCTCCAGTGATAATAATATAAATATGATAAATATGTATAAATCTTTTATGATATCGCACTCAACGGTGTTGTGTTGCTGGCTGTTTTTTCGCTTTTTACACTCGGTGAAATAATATAAATACTATTTCGTATATGAAAAAACAATTTAGTAGTTTGTGTACTATATATTTCGTCGGGTTACCCTTTTTATATTAATTTAATTATAAATTCTATTTAGACAGAGAATCGAAGCCTTGTATTATAATAACCATAATGCCATGGTAAATAATTAGAATATAACAATCTTAAGTTTTCTTTGTATTGGCTAAGTTGTTGAATTGTATTGTTTAATCAAAAACTCTGAAGTTACTTTATTATTAAGTAAAATTTTGTGAGTAAATTGTCAGTAACAAAAGTCTTGTTTGCTTTGTTTATTTAAATACAATCAAAATTAATTTAATAAAATTATATCTCTTATAATATGTTTGATTGTTATTAATGACATATATCTTAATTACATAATATACATTGGTGATATAGAATTATCATATGGAAAAATTACTTCTGGCGCCATCTCATAGAAACGGCACGTACTTTTCACGGACATATCTTTATTCAATAGTCGCGATGCTTTTTATTAAACTCCTCCGATAACTATCAACCTGTATTTTTCATAACTCTTATGTTGAAGCTAAAGTGCAGCATATAAAGCCGGCAACACACCCTAAGCATGGCGCGATTGTCCATGGGCAGCAGTGATATCTTACTATAGATGAGATCCGCCTACTCCGTTGTTCACTATACCCGTTGTCGATAAAATTATTAAATTATTAGACCAAAGTTAAAGCTACATAAAATTTATAAATGATCTTGTATTATTTTCGGTATTATTGCCAAAAATTTAATTAGCAATATAGAATTTAATAAAAATAAATTTTTCGTTGATTGATTTGAAATAAACGTCTGATTAAATGATAACAAAATTATCTTTTAAATTCGGTATATGTATACAAAGATATTGTATTAACCAAATAGTAAATATAATTTAAAAAACAAAATTATGTTGCTCTATCAAAATAAAAGAAACAAAAAAAGCCTTTAATTCAGGAGCATTGATGATATATATTATTTAATTGCAAAATAACTCAAAACACTTACGTCAATGTCAAAATTCAAAATCATCAGTTAAGGATAAACTTAAAGATTTATAATCTAATATTAAAAAAGATAAATAAACTATAATATAACCTCTAAATAGTTTTTCTTTGTATTTATATAAATTCAGTTGATTAAAACGTATAAACGGATATCCATAAAGAAACAAAATTCATATTTAATTTAATAAAAATGAAATTTTAATAACGCTCGTACAATAAGTGCTTTCCCGTTTAAACATTATACCAATGAAATTGATTTGAAAATTCATATTTTTATTTGTTTTTCCTCATAACGCATGTTTTCATTTTTAATCCGGGCTAACAATAAAATATTTTATTTTTATTTTATTTTTATTCTATAGCGGACAACAGAGCAGATGGGTCTGATATATGGTAAGAGAACACCGCCGTCCATGAACAACCGCGCCACAGTCCGCGCATTGGTTGTGTTGACGGATATTACGCCGCTTAAGCGGCACTTTTAAGAGCCATTCGTCGACGAAGTTTTTACAACAAAAATGTTCCAGCATTATTTATAAGAATCCAAACAGCTAAATATTATTTTATGTAATTATGCACTGCTTTGTTTCTTTCATTCATATTAGATTTCCGATAAGAAAGAGTGTGACAAAACATTATATTTCGTGCTGAAGCATATACAGGTGCACTAACTGGGCCGGCTCGGCCGAAGTGCTTGTAGTCTGTTTCGTAGAGTGAGTGAGGATATCAGAGGTAATAAAAATTGCCGCTTAACCGGCATAAAAAACCGGCAACACAACCGAAGTGGGGTGGTTTTTCATTGACAGCGATGTTCACTTACCATATAGAAGACCAATCCTGCTCCGTTTTCCGCTATAAAATAAAAAAAGATTATAAGCTACCCTTAAAGCGAATGGTATTGGGCTCGATACCCAGTCGGAATTTAAACTTTCAATTATTTGGAATTAATATTCGGTCTCTATAAGGGTTTAGCAATGACCGGGCGAGTTGGATTTATTATAAAAGATGAATAAAAAACCAAACAAATTGTAGTACGATTGCGTACCGGAAAAAGCAGAGTGGGACGTCCCGCCACGCGATGGAAAGACGATTTCACGAAGGTCGCGGGCAACAGCTGGATCCAGATCGCTCAAGTTAGCAATAGGTCGGCGTTTGGGGAGGCCTATGTCCAGCAGTGGGGCTAATAGGCTGCTGATGGTGAAACGTTGTCTACCACAGTCTAAAAACTAATCTATTTGTTTCAGTACCACAGGGACGACTCAAGACGATGAAGCAGATTGGTCGCTGAATGCATCGCTTGAGATGTATTTCAGCAATAATTCCACGCAAGAAGTCATAGGTACATGCTTTTTTCTATATTATAGCGGACAACGGAGCAGATAGGTCTCCTATGTGGTAAGAGAACACCGCCAGGCATGATCAACCGCGCCACAGTCCACGCATTAGTTGTGTTGCCGGCTTTATACGCCACTTAAACGGCACTTTTAAGGGCCTCCGATATCCGTAATCAGCGAAACACAGTAGAGGCACCGTTTCACGTACAACTAGTATTTCACTTTAGTAGTAGTACTTTCAACTAGTATTTCAGGAGGTTTACCTAGTATAAGCGATCCTAAGGGTGCCCATGGGCAACCGTATTTTACTATAGTAACATAATTACTTCATTACTTTAAAGAATAATAAAAGAAGCATCTTAATTGAATAGCGTTAATAATTAAGTTTAAGTATTTCTTTACCAATACGCAGACCTTCACTATAATTCTCGTGTTACAATTTTAAATCAGAAAACGAATATGGAAATTTATCGATTTTCTTCATAACATTTTAACAATAGAGAAAACAAATGAAAATCACACGTTTTTCTACAATAAAATTAATAAAATTTTAATTTTTAAAACCAGACAGATATAAATTGTATAGCCAGAAAGACTTTTTTACAAGTTCATACAATATATGAAAAGACTCCCCAACCATACATATACATACATCATACAACTTTATTAATTAAATCCTAAAGATATTTAACTTTGATTATGATAAAAATAATTCAAAAATTATTAGGAAAAATATATTACTGAACACCAATTTAATAAATGATTATTAAATAATTACTTTCGCCCATCCATTAAATGGTTTGATCAAACAAAATGTCAGTTGAACAAAACGATTTGTGTTTGATGTGTGCCGTGAAATCAATTGAAATTTAATGAGATTTTCCATTCTCACTTATAATTGGAGGTCTTTAGAACAATTCCAAGCAGTAATAACGAAATTAAACAAGGAAATTACCTTTTGATGATTAAATATCACTGTATATCACGTTAATTATTTGAAAAACATCACCGAATGTCGACGCAAAAAATGTATTTTTTTAATTATTCTATAGAGGGCAACGGAGCAGGTAAGAGAACACCACCGCCCATGAATAACCGCGCCACAGTCCGTGCATTGGTTGTGTTGCCCGCTTTTTACGACGCTTAAGCGGTACTTTTAATGACCTCCGGTATTCTTACTCACTCTTAGAAACACAGTACACCGTTTCACGCTGAGTGTTCTGTGAGCTAGTGGTGTCACTTTGGACGAGCCGGCTCAATTAGTGCAGTATATGCTTCAGCATGGCTCTCCCACGGGTGTAATACAACGGGTGAAAATACTAAACTAATATTAGCGTGTATCTTCTAAATGGTCATAAAATTAAATTTCAATCACTTTTCTTTTCAGACACACTATATGATGTTCCCACGGGACTGATTGTCCTCCTATCCTTCTTGTATGGATCGATATCCGTATTGGCTGTGATTGGGAACTTCCTGGTGATGTGGGTGGTCGCCACATCCCGCCGAATGCAGAGTGTCACCAACTGCTATATCGCAAATTTGGCGCTGGCTGATATTGTTATCGGTTTATTTGCGATACCGTTTCAAGTAAGTATGTAATAAGTTATATCCATATAACATTTAGAAGTTATTTTTAATTATTTTTTTTTTATAAAAACGGAGGTAAATGGGATACATCCGGTGCTTCAACTGTGTTTCGCTGAGTGAGTTAGGATATCGGAGGCCCTTAAAAATTACGCTTCAGTGGCGTAAAAAGCCTGCAACCCAAGCAATGCGCGGAGTGTGCCGTGGTAGACTAAGGGCGGCGTTGTTCTATTACCATATATGTGACCCACCTACTCTGTTGTCCACTTTACCACAAAAAAACTGTCGAACTATCATATGGAAAAAATACTACTGACGCCAACTCATAAAAGCGACATGGAGTTATCAATAATTGTACTCGAAACGCTGTACGATAAAAAAATGATGAGACAGACAGCTAATTAAGTAAAAGTTGCGTAATTAAGGCTTTGTTTTTCAATTAATGGATGAGTTTACCGAAATGAAGAGGAGCGCAATCGCTCTTTTTATTAAATCCAATTCCCTTTGTACGTTCCCTTGCCTTGTGTGTAGTGTTTTAATTGTTAATTAATTCTAATAACAATCCCTGACTTTTAATGAATGCTTAATAATTATAATAATAATAAAGCCCAATAAACCTATTTTGAATCTACAATTTTTCATTATTACTATGTACCCAGTATTTTAAAATATAATTATATTTAAATTAAATTATTTAAATATGTTTTAATGAAATTAGTAATTATTTTAAAAATATTTTTAAATATTAATTTTTTTTATTACTCCTCAGTCTATTTTTTACAATAAAATTTAATAGTAGCATATTATTTCAATACTAGATATAAAATTATAATCTGTACATGTAATAAATAGTTATTCTGAAGAAATAAATCCATCAAACAATTTATTTTTATTTTTTGTTCCCTTTTTAGTATATTTTTACAACTTGGGTCGGATCTGATCCTGAGCAAAAAAACTTTTGTAATAATATGTTATATGTATGTAATATAATGCCTATCACAATATAAAATCTATTTTTAAGAAAACTGAACAACTACAACTTCTGTTACAAATTAAATGTCTCTAGAATTTCTTCAAAGGATTAAATTATATTAATTTTCAGTTCCAAGCTGCGTTGCTCCAGCGATGGCTTCTACCTCATTTCATGTGCCCGTTCTGCCCTTTCGTGCAAGCCCTAAGCGTGAATGTCAGCGTCTTCACCTTGACAGCGATCGCTGTTGACCGACATCGGGCGATAATAACGCCACTCAGGTAAATATACAAATTATAACTAATTTATTCGGTCTCTGGAACAACTTGACTGTGAACGGACGAGTGTATGAATACTGTCTCACACGTGGGGGAGCCATGAAGAAGCAAATTATGACGCACAAATTGGGCCGGCTCGTCTGTAGTGATACCACGGGCTCACATAATACTCAACATGAATAGTTGATGTACTTGAAACGGTGCTTCTACTGTGTTTGCTGAGAGAGTGAGCATATTGGAGGCCCTTAAAAGTGCTACTTAAGCGGCGTAAATAGCCGGCAACACAACCAAAGCGTGGATTATGGCACGGTTGTGCATGGGCGGCACTGTTCTCTTACCATATAGAAAACCTGCGTGGGTACTCCGTTGTCTGATATACCATAAAAATGTATATAGTAAGAGATGACCGACCATCGACAACCACGCCTTTGGTTGTCGGTGAAGGTTTACGCCCCTTAAGCTATAGATTTTCATGGATACTACTTTACTTAATCACTAAGAAATACACATCTATCAGTAAATACAGTTTATATATACAGGTAACGGTACAGGCGAGTTTTTTAGTGATAGATCATTGCCGACCATGGACACAGCAAATCCGCGCCTTTTATTGCTTCACCGGGAGCTTACTCAACTTAAGCCTTATACCTTGATGAACCAATGGTTTTCCCAGTATTCCATATAATTTTCTTATATTATGTATATGCAGCAGCGTCCTTTCGAGTACAGCAGATGTTCTGCGATCACCAACCCGCCAGCCAAGCGTGGTGATTAAGGCATAATAACCCCCCATTTTGGGGGAGGCCTATGTCCAGCAGTGGACTTGAATACGCTGATGATGATGTATCTGTTTGTTTTATATTATGGTATGGTAGTCGGTGGTGAATTAAGATTGTAAAAATTGTGATGTGGGTGCAAGTACCAACGTGGTAATTGTAAACAAGAAATCTCGTTTCTTTTATTGCAGAGAAGCTCAGTTGTGTATTATTGACAATTTTCTAAATCACTACAAGCAAAATCCACCTTTATATATCATCATCATTTCAGCCGTAGGGCGTCCATTGCTGGAAATAAACCTCCCCTACAGACCTCCATGCATATCTGTCGGAGGCGACCTGCATCCAGCGTCTTCTGGCTTTTATAGGGTCAACTGTCCATCTTGTCGGTGGACGTCCTACGCTTCGCTTGCTATTCCGTGGTCTCCACTTCAGTTTCAATTTCAATTAGGTGGAGTTACGTAGGTGACTATAGTTCGTATACAGATCTCATCATTATATTTAATCATTGCATTATATATAATTCTATAATGCAAGACAATTCAATTCATGAATAGACGAGTCGTAACAACGTTAGAAATCAATTTGTTCCATATTATTCAGTGAACAGAACAAGTGACATCCAATAAAGTGGCCCGAAAAACGTTTCTTCAAATGTGTAATATTAATAAGTTGCTGACAACTTGGAAATCTTAAAAAAGAGACTATCGTAAATATGAATTTTTGAAAGAATGGTACCTAAGTTGTTTTATAAGATTATATCACAATGCAAGAGGGTTCGAATCCCAATCTGAACAAAAATTATATTAGTTTAATAAAGTTAGTGTTTGGCAGGGCTTGACATTAGTCGGACAAATGTCTTAACAAAGTTGCACCCATGGGAAAACCATGCTGAAGTTTATGCTAATGCAATAGTTAGGCCGACTCGTTCGAATTGCTACCACGGGCCTACAAAATGCTCAGCGTGAAACGGTGTTAATACTGTTTCGCTAAGTGAGCGAACTAATCGGAGGCTCTTAAAATCATACCGCTTAAATGGCGTAAAAAGCCGGCAACACAAAAGAGCGTAGAATATAGCGTGGTTATCTGTGGACATCGTTATTCTCTTAGCATATACGAGAACCATCTTCTCGGTACGAGTACTATTTCATGCTGCTCATATCTTCTTTTTTGCTTGGGCCTCTCCCACAGGTAAAACCTGTTCTAAAATAATAATTAAATTATTCTACATGTAGGAAAATACAGTTTAATAAAACCTATATAAATAAAAGCTATCATTTATATTAAAGTAATAAGATTGAATTAAAATGTATTTAAATAATAATATATGAGATTATATTCTATTTATAATATAACAATTATAGAAAAACTTTTTGTTTGTTATAAATAACTGCACGAAGGCAGTTAAAGATTTCAGTTCACTTTTCAATTATATTGCGACAATGGAAAACTTATTCCAAGCACGTCCTTGGGTGTTAAGATATTTATCGACTCGATGTCGACTAGTCTTCGAGCTTTGAACTATTATTCACATTTGCATAAGAATACTGTTACCAAAGTACTTGACAACAAAGCGCATACTGATCCCTTATAAGTTGGCAACGCAACTGTTTAAGAGTAGATTTTTATTATTCTATAGCGGACAACGGAGCGGGTGGGTCTCCTATATGGTAAGAGAACACCGCCACCCATGAACAACTGCGAAAAAGACCGCGCATTGACTTTTTATGCTGTGCAGGCAGGCAACGCACCCGTGGCTCTTTAAGGAGAAGGGGTGTCCATGGGCCTATCTCCGTTTATCCTAGATGAACCTCCTACTCGTTAGTCTACCATTTCCATAAAAAAATGTATAAAAATAACCTTTTAAAGTGAAACAAATAAGGAAATCAGGAATCTTTTTGAAAGGTTCGTAGCTTAATGGTTTTAAAACTGTACCATGAAGCGAGAGGTATCAGTCCGGACAAGTACTTAATACTGTCGCACCTGTGGGAGATTCATGCTGAAGCATATGTTGACACACAAATTGGGCCGGCTCGTCCGAATGGATACCGAGTTCACATACTATACTATACTTACTACTTTACTACTTTCACTCAGCGTGAAACGGTACTTGTACTGTATTTTGCTGAGTGAGCGAGGATATCGGAGGCCCTTTTAAAATTCCGCTTAAGTGGCGTAAAAACCCAGTAACAACACCAATAGGCGGACTTTGGCGCGGATGTCCATGGTCAGCGGTGTTTTCTTGCCATATAGAAAACCCACCTGCTCCGTTGTCCGCTATAGTATAAAAAATACATAATTATATTCATTTATATTTAATTACTTTATTCAAGTAACAAGACTCGTAATTATTAATGTTCCTTATTCAGTTAAGACAGATGATAAGAGATTATAAGATAATAAGAAAAGAGCCATAAATAAACTACAAAATGTTCTAAATTAAATAAAAATCGAGTAGGTGAAAGACCACAAGCAATCACTCAGACCCGCGTCCGACCGATCTGTATAGCGTCGCCTTATAAAGAAGCACATTTGACTAATTAATACACAGACCGACAAAAGATATATAGTCTATGTATTTATTGAACATATAAATATTTATTATTCAGTAGTTATTTATTACATTATAAATAACGTAGAAGATAGAGAACCTCGTAGCTAAATGGTTTTATAAACCTATCACGTAGCGAGAGGTATCGGGATCGAATCCCTATTCGAACCAAAAATATTTATAGTGTGAATTATAATTTATTCGGTCTTTTGAAGGACTGGACAGTGGCTGAGCGAGTGTCTTCACACTTTCGCATTCGTACGCGAGCCATATTATGCCGACTCGCTGAAAGTGATACCACGAGCTGAAAGAATAACACCCTGAAAGGTGTTTATACTGTGCTTCGCTGGGTGAGAGAGGATATTGGAGAGCCTTGAAATTGTATCGCTTTAACTCTCGAGTGTTCTCTTACTGAATAGGAGACTCAATTGCTTCGTTGTCCGCTTTACCATAAAAAAGTACTCTTTCACACTGGTATTCTGTGAGATACTTTTGATTGACCAATTTTAAATATTTTTAAGGCCAATTTAAGTTTATGTGGGTTAATGTGAAAATAACTTCTAACAGCCAAAAATAACTCTTTATAGACTAGGGATAAACGATTGGCGTGACTTTAATGTGTGATGAACATTAAAAAGGTGTAAATCACATCAGAAACCCTGAATTACGTAGTAAATTAAATTACTGCATACAAGCTTGAAATAGTACTTGTACTGTTTCGTTGAGCGTGTAAAAGAGTAAAACAATACAACCAAAGCGCGGTGTGGCGGGGTTGACCATGGGCGGTGATATCTTACTATAAAGAGCCGCCTGCTCCGTTTCACGCTATAAAATAAAACCAATACACATTATAATGAACTCGGTATTACAATTCACTCTGCAGTTTCAACCGGCTAAACTTTAGTAAAAACCAAGTTATACCAAAAGAAATAATTTCCGTCCATTTTTTTGCTGTATTTTTCTTTGAAGTTCCGCTTTTATTGGTCGTAATGTCCTGAGTTTATGCGGTTCAACTAAATAGGTAAGGTCTATTGGTAAACATGTTACAGTTTCATATATTTCAAATCTCAAAAAATATTTTCCATTACGTACTTTTTTATGATATATCGGAAAATGGATCAAAGTTGTTATTGGCAAGAGGTAGTCCATTAGCAACCACGCCGCTATTCATGTTTTAATTGTGTCGCTGGCTTATTTGCTCTCGTTATAGCAAGCAAAATTAGATGGGCTTCTGGTACTCTCACTCAGCGAGACACAGTACCTACTATATAATGAGGCAGCCGATTTAGTGTATAAGGCTTGGCTGACACGGTTCGGCCGGCCAAGGTCAAACCCTTCCAAAGACTGAATAAATTATAAATTTTTATTCGTCCCAGGGATCGAACCCGTATTGATAGGTTTATAAGACCACTAAACAAGGCTCTATAGATATATAGCTGGACCTCTTAATATTACAAATTCGAAATGTGTATAATATGTGATTAAAATATTACGTACTACGTGGGATAGCCATCCTGAAGCATGCTGACGCACTAATGGGGCCGGCTTGTCAAAAGTAATCACGGTCTTACAGAATACCAGCGTAAACAGTACTTGTACTGTGTTTCGTTAAGTAGTGAGGCCCTCAAAATCACACTGCTCAAGTGGCGTAAACGGCCGGCAACGCACCAAAAACGCAGACTGTGGCGCGGTTGTTCCTGGGTGGCGTTGTTCTCTTTCGATATCAGAGAGCCACCTACTCCGTTTACTGATATACCATAAAAAATCGATCACTTCAAAGATGTCCGTATTCTCGTATAATATAAATGTATGGATGTTATGCAAAAATGTGGATAATGTAAGGATAATATTAATACCATCATGTATAAGCGGTTTCCCTTTTATGAATCCATAAAGCATCGAAGTAGCCACCCTTCAAATAAATCAATCGTCGGCGTAATATTGTGAGTGGCATAAATATCCAGAGCGAAAAATTTTATGATTTTCCTTCGCTAGTTTCTTTTTATTTACTGTAAAAATCCAATGTTTACAAAAGTTATTTTTGAACGATGAGGGCAGATTATCTTCTGAATTTACTTATTTATTCGGCTAAATCATTATTTAATGAAGACAAATGAGAAGGAGGCTTATCTAGGTACAAACACGCCCAAGGAAACCCTTAGCTCCAGCTGGGCGACCGCTGCGTTGCTCATCTTTAAGGGATACATGTCCTTTTTTATTATGTCTTAGCCATATATAAATAGAAATACTTCCACTAATTGTTTTATGGTATAGCGGAAAACGGTACAGGTAAATCTATATGGTAAAAGAACACCGCCGCCCATGGACAACTGCGCCGCGAATAGAAGATCAAAGAAAAACAATTACTTTCAGATAATTATATTGTTTTCTCTCTATTTGTCTTTGGTTATAATGTTGATTCATGTATTCATGATTCATCAATTTGTATCTACCATTGAACTTTGGTTATATTCTTGCTCGATTCTCTGTCGTTATTTAAGTAAATAAATATACTGACACTGGTAAAATCGTGATCGCTATCTCAGAAGTCAAAAAAATAGAAGATAATATTATTAAGATATCTTTTCCGTGGGAGAGCCATGCTGAAGCATATACTGACGCACTAATTGGGACGAATCGTCCAAATGATACCACGGTTTCACAGAATACTCAGCGTGAAATGGTAGTTATAATTGAAACGGTGCCTCTAGTATGTTTCACTGAGTGAGTAAGGATATCGGAGGCCCTCAAAAATGCTGTTTAAGCGGCGTAAAAAGTCAGCAACACAACCAATGCGCAGACTATGGCTTGGTTGGTGATGGGCGAAGATTTTGTCTTAACATATAGGAGACCCACCTGCTCCATCGTCCGCTATACCATAAAAATATATTATAAAGAATTCGTTGTTATAATAAACGCGAAAGTTGTTATAAAAAAAAAAACACTTAACAGATTTTAATAGCTAAATTTACATAATGTAAATTAAGCTATATGTTATACAAACTAATTTAAATACAGTGTAAACTCCATGTAACGTCCCTCGATGTAACGACAAACTCCGTAAAGCGTCGAAAACAATTGGCTTTAGTTGGTTTAGCTTGTCTTCCATCCACCTTTTCTTCTCTCCATTTAACGACATCTCTTTATAACGCTATAAAACGCACAGTTCCTTCAGTGTCGTTATAAAGAGTTTACACTGTGTATTTAAATCGGTGTTACATCTATCGGCTGTGGAATTTTTCGAATCAAAGTTTGTTTTTAAACCAATTGTACCAGAAATCAAGTTTTAACAACTGTGTGTGAATTAATTCTAACAAATCAAGTTGACGCTGGTAATTTATTGATATAATAAAACGAATAACATCATAAAAGTCTGAACGCAAGAAATTTTATACAAATTTTAGTATTAGACATATTGTAGTATAGGTAATCTTTCTTTTAAGAATCTCGTGGCTGAATAATGTTGGGTTTAATAAATTGTATTTATTCTTTGAAAGGGCTTGATATCAGGCAAGTGTTTCAAAACTCCTCCATGGGAAAGCCAAGCTATAGTTTAAGCTGACGCACTAATTGAGTCACTATTTTAATACAATCTATTATAATTATTTGTAACCAAATAGTTACAAGTAATTTTTTTCATTATTACATTTATTATTTACATTAATTATATACATTTATTTGTTCTACGCAGTTGGGAGTTTGAACAACTGCTATAGAAGACGTCTAGCAACAGCCACCACTTCACTCTACACTTAAACATTGGGGTGAAATCTCATTCTTCACTGCCTCGGGCTGTCGGGGACCGCGGGACACGTAATTTAAACCGACTGGTCGAATTTTGCCAGGTTGTGTTTTGGAATCATTAATTGATCCCACAATTTTTCACTTCGCAACGCATATCGGTGCCACGTCGCTGAAACAGGTTTAGGTACCAGAAAGTGAACAAGGCCACCTGATATATAAGTTCGCAGAGCCGTGGCAGTAACTTAAGCTGTCTAAAGCTCTCTCTCTCTCTTCGGAGTGATACCACGAGTTCACAGAATACTAGCTTCTTATATTGTGTTGTTGAGTATATGAGAATACGGAAGGATCACAATGTGTAGGTAATACAATAAAATTGTCTGTGGGGTTGTAAAAAGCCAGCAACATTTAATGAGCAGCGATGATCTATTACAAAAGAGGTACTCCGTAGTCCGCTACACCATAAAAATTAATAGAAAATTCTTAATATGCAACACTTTCTATGACGTACAAATTGAGCTGGCATCTACACAGTAATACCACGGGCACATAGAGCTGTATAAAAAGCTGGAAACTCGATCTAAGCATTGGTCCATGGGCAGCGATGACCTGTTACCAAAGGAGACCCATCTGCCTCGTTATCGTTACTAGCACATAATGAAATTTCCCATAGAGAATTTCCCAGTAATAGCCTAGAAAAAGATGTCTTATACAAATATTTGAGACCTTTTCGAAATGTTTCCCATACAAATATTTGCCGCACATTCCCATACAAACTTTTATGGGAGAAATTTGTAGGGTACTGACATAAGTTTGTTCCGAGTGAAACCATCATTCTCACACAACATTTCCAACATAAGTCGAGGGAAATGGGCCTTTTCAAGGACCGTGTGAAAATTATTTGGATACTTTTAGTAAACTATACAAATTTATCCATTAAATAACAGAAAACGTTCAAAATCTTTCTGTAAATAAATTTAAAAAGACTGATGGCTGACTGGCATGATAAATCATACTTAAGTGTTAATGATGTCACGCCTTGGGAATAAGGTGTTTATACTAAGAATTCTCATAGATAATTTTTTGTTATATTTTAGTAGTTAGTACTAATTTGTAAGTACCTCACGGAAGAAAAAAATTACACCCAATGAGTTTATTTCGCCGGCTCTTCTCAGCGGGCTTAGCTTGGAACCGGTACAGCGGTAGACTGATTTAGACGTTTGACGAGTTGCTTTTTTCTAATTTATCTTGGATAAAAATATTTCAATTCATTTAACTTCAAAGATCCATACATTGGCTTTCTAAAGGCTGGAAAGCACGCGCGGCTCCGCAAAGGTTAAGGGTGACCAAGACCGCTTTCCCCAGGTGGGACTTCTAGTCGTTTGCCATCGTTTCCATAAAAAAATCATACTTACAAACTTTCACGAAATATTAATAGAAACGTACGATTTGATATGTGTTTGTGTTTTGTTTTAGTGCACACACTTCAAAGCGCGTCGCGAAAGTGGTAATAGTCTTTATATGGATCTTGGCATTATCTCTCGCGGCGCCCATGGCCATGTCCTGGGAAGTCGTCATGGAGAAGGAATACGATCCAGGTATTTAACCCTCAATTACAAACACAAAGAACATGTAGAATGAACATGTGGCAATGTAATTCAAGCGATGGGACTATGCAGTATATTATATATTTTATACATATATTAAATCTTAGATTTTCAAAAATATTTTGAACGACAGAGTAGTGATGTCCAGTGAATTTAATAATGTTTAAAATAATGTAATATAACATATGTGATTTATTGTTCTATCTCCCGCCATTAAAACAATTTTTACAAGACGAATTTATAATCACATCTACAAATAGATAAAGAATAAAATTAAAACAATTCAATGGAATGTGCTCATAAGCGTAGTATTACAATAAAACTATAATTGATTTTTTTATTCTATAGCGGACAACGGAGCAGGTGGGTCTCCTAAATGGTACAACTGGCAACACAAACAATGCGCGGACTGTGGCGCGGTTGTCCATGAGCGGCGGTGTTCTTTTACCATATAGGAGACCCACCTGCTCCGTTGTCCGCTATATATAAAAAAAATATAATTTTGTTAGATAAGACCATCAACTTCCATATACATTTATAGTTTCGACACAGAAGATATAGCCCTTATAAATGTCTACTTAACTACTACTTATATACTATATTTTAACTTTATTTAAAAATAAATTATTTTATTTAGTTGTACATTTTGTAAATCATTTTACATTTAACACGGAATTGATTATTAGGTACTTCAAAATTCTAATTCAAAGACTACTCTTTATTAATGAAAAGCGTATGAAAAAACCTATTTTAATTAAAAAGCCTTTAGATGTAATTAAATTATTATAATCTTTCACAGAAGACGAATCACTTGTCTGTCTTAGCGAACGTTTGTAAAGAAAAATCTTTTGATGTTGTTTTTTTGTAAATGAAAGGATTATTTTAGCGAAAATTCGTGAAGAATTATGTCATTCATGGGATATCCTTGCTTGTCGGGAGTTTTTATTGACTTTCACAAAAAAAACTCCAAGGAGAATATCAATTCATATTGTTTTTCCTTTTTTCTTTCGTATTTTCTTTCTCTTTTTTCCTATTTCGCGATTCGTGGAGCGATGTGAATAAATGAGATGTTAAACGAAAATGTCCGATATAAAGTGCTCCCATTTTTTTCTGATTTTTAACAATTCAATTTTTTTTTGTAGTCATCATCATCAGCCTTTCAAGTCCACTGCTGGACTTAGGTCTCCCTTAAAGACGCCCACCCATTGCGATCTTCAACGATATATTTCTTATAATATATACTGTGATTTTGTCCTTCATTACTTAAAATTGAGACCCGATGCTTCATCTAGCTTAGATATTCTAAAAACGTATATTATTTAACTATAAGCTAACTTATTATGCAATGCGAAATATTATTACCTTTCTCAAGCGCTTTGAGGTCATTTAAAGGATTGAGGGTAGTTTGTTCCAAATAAATATATATTTGATAAATGAATTTTCTGCGGATTGTCGTCAAATGAAATAAAAATGCAAAAATCTATTATTTCTATCTTCTTTTGTTTTGATAACAATCTAAAGCTTATTTCTAAGGCTTTTATAAAACGCTTGATCTCTTTAACAGAACTAAGAGAATGCTAATTTTAGAAACACGGTAAACAATGAGGATTCTTTTGGTTTTCTTTGTATTTTTCAGAATTAAACGTGCTTATCTTATCTTAATATTAAAATTATATTTTTTTAAATATTATTATGAAGTAGGTCTAATATATAAAAGTGTTTAATGAATCGAGTTTTTTGTGTTGAATTGAGATTCATTTTGAATCACCTTAAAAATGAATCGAGTGAATTTAATGACATTTACCATGTACCATGAAGCGAGAGGTATAGGGTTCGAATCCCAATCCGGACAAGTGTAATTTAATTTATTCGGTCTCTGGAAGGGCTTCACAGTGGCCGGGCGAGTGTCTTAATACTGTCGCACCCGTGGGAGAGTCCTGCTGACGCACTAATTGGGCCAGCTCGTTCGAAGTAATACCGCGTATTCACAGAATACTCAGCGTGAAACAGTACTTGTACTATATTTCGCAAAGTGACTGAGGATGTGAGAGATTCTTAAAAACGCTTAAGTGGCGTTAATCATCGTCGGCGGTGTTCTCTTACTTAATATTGAAGAAAGAAAACCATAAATTTTCACCTAAATACCACTAAGTCCTATATTTTATAATGATGTCAGTACTTTAATAATTCTATTGCTTTTTATTGCTTATTACAAATAATAAATTATGCAAACAAGATTCTCAATTTTTATTCGCGACTGCTTTCTTTGTCTTTTGACATTTTTAATATAAAATTATAAAATATGGAATTATAAATAGGCAAAAACCAATAAAAAGGCCTACAACACATCAAATGATAAGATAAAGTTAAGAAAGACCGTTTCTTATAAATAATTTATACACTAAATAATCTTAGTATGTATATAATCTAGTCAGGAGAGTGAAGTTTCGATATTCAACATTTTACACCAACATTTCAGTTTCCAAAGCTGTTTACGTCAAACCGTTTTGTACGGCGAGTGATTTTGGCTCCAACTCACTGGCGATTTATCGTCTCTTGCTTTATATATTTCAGGTAAGTCTTGATGTACCTAAATACTGTCATTTTCAGGCAGGCCGGACATTTCAGGAAATCTGTTAAATACATTAAATGGCGTAACAATTACGCTCAGTTTGTTTCACCGGTTCTTCCCAGGTGTGGGTAAGCTTGGAACAGGTAGTAGAGTCAATGACGTTCAAAAATGATTGTAAAATCCTTTAGTATTTTAGTTCATTTTTCACTAAGAGTTTTAAGAGATTAGTGTTTTTATAAGTGAACCACGAAGCGAGAGGGATCGGATACAAATTCTGGTCTGAAAAATTAAAATTTTATTTATTCGGTCTTTGGAAGGGCTTCATATTAGCCGAGTGAGTGTCTTAACACTCTCACACCCGTGAGAAAGTCTTGCTGAAGGATATGCTGACGCACTAATTGGGCCAGTTCGTCTGAAGTGATACCACGGACTCACAGAATAGATAAGTTAAAATTTTGATTAAAAATATAGGAAAATATGTTTATTATTAATAACCAAATAGACATATCTACGATGCACCCGCGGCTTAGTAGGGTCCTTGGGTGTCCATAGGCAGAGGATCGCTTATCCTCTTTTTATGGTATAGCGGACCACAAAGCAGGTGGCTTTTCTATATGGTAAGAGTACACCACCGCCCATGGACAACCGCGCCACCACAATAAAGTTAACCTAGACGAGTCTCTTGCCGTTTGCCTTCCTATTTTCATAAAAAAACCAAATGGTTTACCAATACTTATTACGTATGTCAATAATATATAAACATTTCTGTTACCAGTATGTAATACCTCTCTTCATAATATCATTCGCCTACGTGCATATGGCGATGAAACTGTGGGGAGCCAGAGCACCAGGCAACGCTCAAGAGACGAGGGACGCTAATCATATGAAAAATAAAAAAAGGGTAGGTTATCTAATTTTATTACACATAGTAGTAGTTCACGAAATTTAAAATCATTTAAAAATGGTTCAGAAACAGTTATCATAAGTTCATTTACAATTTCAAAGAACAAAAGACTTTTTAAGGAAAATAATGTAATAAAAATATGAAATTAATGAAATTATATCTTTTATTATTATCGCAATGGTACAAGGATACAAATACGATATTAAAATGTTTTACTAATTAATTTATAGTTATAAAAATAGCTTTTTTTGTCAATCTCAATTGTATAAGATATTTGAACAAACAATTCTAAAAGTGGTTAATTGAATAAAAATCGTGACTTATACTTACGGACCAAAATCTTTTACTATCGTAAATTTAAAGAAAATATTATTTTAGAATTACTACGAATGAAAACAACTGTCATCCAAAAAATATCGTGTAGGAATCATGGCAGCTATAAAATCTTATAATATATAAAATTCTCAAATTGTGTTGCCAAAACGATTTCGGATATATTTTATGATATTTTGTGTACATATCAGGTCAGAACTGACCGTTGTTAAGGTATTTTGTGTCATACACCACCGGATATGTATTTCCAAACCAATTCGACTTGAAGACTAAAAAAATGGTCCTGCAACGTACATACGACTCAGCAAGAGCCGAGATGTCCATGGGCTGATCACCATTGATAGGTCAACTTTATCGCTCGTTTGCCTATCAAACTTTATAAAAAAATTGGTGTATATATTGCTTTTCATAAGCAGTGATAAGATTTACTCACACCAAACATTTTTATGGTCTGGGCTTACTTAACTCGAAATATTCATCTTACTACCATTTACGCTAAAGTACAGTACCGAACCCGTGGGTTTGAAAAGGTCAGGTATGCCCATGGGCGTATACCCGCGTATCGAAGGTGAATCTTCTGATCGTTTACCACTGTTTCCTAAAATTCCGACCAATTGTCTACTGGAAGAAAGCCATACATATTGATTGATGTTTGTATTTATCGAATTAAAAGCATTTCTCCAAATTCCTTGATAATCAACAGGATATGTAGGTAATCCGTCATTCTATCAGGAATGATTTGCAAGTTATGACAATATTTAATAGGTTGTTGAAATTTCCAAGTCATTTGCTCCCCATGGAAAGTGACACATGCGAACTCCAATCAATACTTTATATGATATCATAAAGCTGAAGAGTTTGTTTGTTTGAACGCGCTAATCTCAGGAACTGCTTGTCGAATTTGAAAAATTATTTTCTCTGTCAGATAGTCCACTTATTAAAGAAGGCTATAAGCTGTATAATATTTTCTAAAAGTAAAGATCCTTTCTAATAAATTCAATAATGTTTCCCAAAGTATCGAAATTACCAAAAAACGATGTAGCAAGAAGGGTGTTTGTATGGTTAAAATTATTATTTCTGATGTTTAAAAATATATGCGAGGCCGGGGTGAACTACAAGTCTTATATACAGCCAACGAGCTTTTTTATCACAAGTAGATATTTCATTTAAATTTCAAGGCTTTCACATTAATTGGGGTTAGGAGAGCTAAAAACTGGCGCTCAGCAACGTGTGGTGGGGAATGGATCGAGCTTTACCCATTTTTAAACTTGCCTTTATAATTTTTATTATTGCTTTATTTATGTTGTAAGATTTAAATAAATGAATGTCATTAATGATTATTCATATATATTAATACATATCGTTGTATTATAAAGACATTTAAAAGCATTTAGTTGTGTAAAAATATGAATTTTTAATTACTGCTATATTTTGCTCGTGTAAGTACGAGAAACAAAATTCAAAATGTTGGTTTTTAATCGTTCTAGAGCTGAAAATTTTGTTCTCAGAATATGATGTTGAAGCAATAAAATATAATTGTTTTAATATTTAAACACTCTTTTAAAGGCAATTTTAATTTAAACATATTTTAAAGGAATAGTGAATTGTTAATAAGTGAGTATAATAAGATATAATCTTTATAATAATCTATATTCTTTATAATCTTTCCTATCTGATGTGGCTGTGAACAGTAAAATAGGGAAATAAACAGGCAGAAGTTTCACCCAGGATTAACTTTCCTCCGCCCAAAGAGAGCCGTGAGTGTGGTGCCGGCATTTTTTGTAGGTGCCCTATTGGCATAGGTTTGAAATGTCAATACAGGCAACAGATTCCACAGAGTGGATCGCACTACAAAATACCTCAAAATAGATTTCTGAACATTTTTAAATCGATATTCAACTCAGAGAAACATTTACAGCAATTATTGAAATGAATTGAAACTAGTGGTTCTGAATTTCTCGTAAATTAAAAAGTAACGTTGACTGAACAATACCGTAATGGAGTGGAAAACGTAGCATTTTTAGCACCAACAATTTTTTTATAGTTTAGCTGACAATCGAGCAGATTGGTCTCCCATATGATAGAGAAAACTGCCGTCCATGGGCAACCCCGCCACAATCCGCCCTTTGGTTGTTGACAGCTTTTTAAACCGTTTAAGCGGAATAATTTTAAGGGCCTCCGATATCTTCACTCACTCAGTCAAACAGTATAATAACAGTTTCACGCTGAGTATTCTGTGAGCCAGTGATATCACTTCGGACGAGCCAGCCCAATTAGTGCGTCAGCATATGCTTCAGAATGCTCTCGACACCTCCTTTATTTGATAAATATAATGTAAAATAATATAATAAATATAAATATACTTAGTCACAAAATTCTTCAGGGCACACGCCCTATATATCTAACTTATATTTTATCGTTTCGGCATCGTTTTTAATACTCAACTATTAATGAAAATGAAAAATGAAGGCTTTATTTAATGTAGGTTATATTTAAAATGTTTTCTCAATTTCCAACAACAAATGCACACCAGCAAGATAGTGAATAAATTAGAACGTTGAAAAATTATAAAAACTGTATTATTTTAATAAAAATCGGTAGGCTCACCTAGGATAAGCGATTTTCCACCAATTGATACCCCCCTACAGCCCTTGGAAGGACGCGGGTGTGTTGCTGGCTTTAAAAGTATAGATATGCTTTCTTTTTGGCAGACTACAAGTTTGGCTGAAAATAGATGATGTAGATGCATAAAATGCCTTAAAAACAATCAGTTCGGAAAAATCTGTTTTACTGATTTATAAGAAAAATTAAACTATAAATATGTATTCGGACCAGCGATCGAACCCGATACCTGGTAGGCTTATAAGAGCATTTAGCTATGAGGCACTCAAAAGGCTAATAATATAACTGAACAATAGAACTTTTCCTTTAACTCTTTTCCAATTTCCAATATAATATTGCATCAATAAGGTTTCTACTCCAGATATCTCCAGATGAGTCGAGTGGTTCTTAAACGTCGCTTGGGACTTGAACGTTAACAGCTCCAGTTCCAAATAATATATAAAAGTATGTAAGCAGCGTGATAATTGTACTCAGCTGAGTTTCTCTACTGTTCTTTCAACGTAGGAATATTTTTACTGTCTAAAGTCCGAAGTAAGGATATCGGAGGCCCTTAAAAGTACCGCTTAAGTGGCGTAAAAAGCCGTCAACACAGACAATGCGCGGGATTAAGGGTGTTTAAGGGAGGTGGTGTTCTCTTACCATATAGGAGACCCACCTCCACCGTTATCCCCAATAGAATAAAAAAATAAGTAGTAGTAGTTGTTGTAGTGATTTTTCTTAGTAGTTTTGCAACTAATTTATGAATTTTTACTACTGAGTCTTTGGTTTTAGCTCCGCAAGGAATATGCAGCTCTAAGAACAATTTGATGTTTTTTTTTACTTATATTAGTGGTAGCAATTTTATCATTGTCAGTATAACTTTATTTACATAAATTACAACAGAGAGTTGAGGAAGAATGTAAACAGAGTTCGAAAGGATAACAAATAAGTAAGAACCAACATTTTAACCAAAGAAAAAACATATAGAGAGAACAGTATATAATATTTACAATTAACAAAGGTTTTTTGATTTTATGACAAATAAAAATGTTCAACTTTGATTTCAGTATGATTTTGTTCATAATTATGATTTGATGTTGACATACACAGATTGAAGAATGTCATGGTTCATGATTCGTCCTTGCTCTGTTGTGTTACGGATAATATATGGTTTATAACACAAACATCACTTGACAACTTTAAAAAAAAAATTACCTAAAGATTTTGAATGTTTACTGGGATTATTTTGTAAAGTTATATCGCCTTACCTTAAATTTTAATTCCGAAAAATCCTGCAATACACACAAAACCTGGATCAAAGTGCTGTTGTTAACCGGCAGCCATGTTATTCCAGCCAAATATTTTCTTAAATTCCTTTAAAATAAACACTTCAGTGGTATTTCAATATAGAAAACGGAATTAATGTGATTTATAAATGTAAAAAACCCTTGAATAAGCAATTAATGCTTGGATCGGATCGCAATTGTTCTATAGGCGGCTGAAATTACCTTCTCAAATCCTTTTTATTCGTCATAATTTGAAAAAATGTAAGGGAATGTTTTAAATTAATAAAATTTCTTTCCACAGGTAATTAAAATGCTTGTGTTGGTTGTCGCTTTGTTTGCATTGTGCTGGCTGCCGCTACAAAGTTATTTCTTACTGCAGACATTTTTTCCATCCATAAACGAGTAAGTATTAAAAATTATTGACAGCTAGAGCTTACTGTAATCATTAATGTGATTTATTTAAAAACAAGTGACGTTTGATCATATCATCAGCACAAACTTAGCAATTACTTATTGTTCGAAGTGATACCACGGGCTCACAGAATACTCAGCGTGAAACGGTACTTGTCCTGTGTTTTGCAGAAAGAGTGGTTATCGGAGGTGCCTAAAAGTTCCACTTAAGCGGCGTAAAAATCCGGCAACATAACAAATGCGATGACTGTGTCGCGGTTGTTCATAAGCGGCGGTGTTCTTTTACTATATAGGAGACCCACCTGACGGATTGTCCGCTATAGAATTTTTAAAAAAATTACCTTTTATAAGAAATGTCTTATTTTATAGAATAGTAGGCAACGGGAATGTCAGGTTTTTTCTATAGTAAGACATCACCGTCGCCCATGGACAACCGCGCCACAATCCCTGCTTTTTTACGACTCTTGCCAATTATCACGGGCCTCTGATACCTTCACTCACGAAATACAGTTAAAGCTATTATTTCGTAGGTCAATGGTATCACTTTGGAAGAAAATTAATACAATTTTAATTAATTTTTTTTAGTATCGTAGTAAAATTTTTTTTTCAGATACAGATATATCAACGTGATGTTCTTCTGTTTCGATTGGCTGGCCATGAGCAACTCTTGTTACAACCCCTTCATTTACGCCATTTACAATGTATGTATATCCATTTCATATATTATACACTAAAACTAGCATAATTGGTACTATGTCTAACAGCCTTAGACATAAAATAAAATATTCCAAATGGTAGAACCATAAATTAGTTTGAATATTCCTATTATAAGATATAGCGGGTTTAGGTAGATCCCATTCCTATGGACAATCACACTTCAATCTACGTTTTAGTTATGTTGCCGGCTTTTTATACTTAAGTGGTGAGTTTACTTTGCGAAACAGTACAAGTATTATTTGACCATGGTTTTGACCGCATAAGCGTCGACATTGCTATTTCACGGGGAATATTTTAAGTAGTGTCTTATGTCAAATCTTCGTATTCTATAATATTTACAATTTTATCGCCATAAAAAGTTCATGGTAATAAAAATGGCTTTCCAGCCTTTCCAACCTTTGACCTCTAGAGATTATATAACCTTCATATTGTGCAACTATTTTTTTTAACTCGTATAGAGAATTTACTGTGTATTAAGTTATGATTTCATTTACAATAAAATCATATTAAATTGTAACAGATATTAACGATACAGGATTTTCTGCGTAATGAAGTGACAATCTTGATTGAATTTCACGACCGTAAACAATATAACCAAACCTTATCTGTGTATGGGCTCCTTGACCCGAAAAGTAATGTCGGGTGAAGATTAATCTTCTATAATGAAATGTCTTATGAACCTATCTTGTAACCATTATCCATCTTACTTATAAATCAGATCATTTAGCCTTTGTCTCGTTCTCGTAATAAGAAAATCACATTGGTGCGAGTGTGATAGAATGATTGATATTCTTTAAAGTAAAGATATGTTTCTTTTTTTTATATTAAGTTTTTTTTTTGTTTAGGGTACATCGGAACAGATGGGTCTCCTATCTTCTGTTTGGTAAGAGAACACCACCATCCATGGACGATCAGGCTATAGTCCGCGCATTGGTTGTATTGTTGGCTTTCTACGCCGCTTAAGCAACATTTATATGGACCTCCGATATCACTCACTCAGTGAAGAACAAAAGAAATACCGTCTAAACTACCATTTCTCGCTCAAAATTCTGTATGCCCGAGATATCACTTCAGACGAGCCGGTTCAATTTCTGATTTTTGTATTATTGCTATATAGATATGTAATTATATAATATATAACTAAACGTTTTTATTTTTTTGGTCGAATTAGTGCGACAACTTAGCTCTTCATGCTAGTGTTAAGACACTGGCCGGTCTATGGCCAAGCCCTAGAAAAAAAAATACAATATATAAATTTATTTTTAAACCTCGCTTAAGCGGCATAATATCAAGGGCCTCCGATATCCTCACACACTCAGCGAAACACGTACAAGTACTGTTTCACACTGAGTATTCTGTGAGTTGACGCTGAGTGTGTGACGCTATTGTGTATATTAATATATTATAGGCCGGCGACGTATCCACTTCCACTTTTACTCAATGATAAATACACAAGTCCATTGACATTATCTTATATATTTTTTTTCAGGCATTACAACGGTTTAATAAATAAATCAATTCTTTATTTCAGTTTAATTTGAATTATGCAACACCTTGATTTATGATTTTTATGTCTCTATATGTTTCAAAATAACATAAAAATAATTCTTTGCTCATAAACTTAGAATTCAGAACCAAAAGAGGATATTAAATCGTTTCTTAAAATTTATGAACTGAACGTTTTGAGTACATATTTCGTATGACTGTATATCGTTTTTGTTCCAGGAGAAATTCAAAAAGGAATTCAAACAGAGATTCACATTTGGCCAGAAGCGAAATCGATTTAATAATGACAGCTACGATGTATGTATCATATCTCCACCACTGGTTTTCATGTTTTTATTGTATAACGGGAAATGGAATAAGTGGTCTTTTGGTTAGATACGCCGCCCATGGACAACTGCGCCACAATCCCTTATTGTTTGTGCTTTATTTCAGTACTTTTTCAAGAATGTCTTGAAATATCCTACTAATATTATAAATTCGAAATTTTGGACGTATATATGTATGTTTGTTACCCTTTCACGGAAAAACTACCGAATTATAATGAACCTTTCATTTTGTTCATCTTTGAACTAATAGTTTAACCTTTCAAAATATTCAGATAAATCCTTTTTAAATTTTGTAGATTTTAAAATTCATAATCCTTGTAGTATATTATTAATAAACAAATTTTTGATTTAATTTACTTTATAATACAATGTAATATATATATTTTTAAATAGTTCACTATTTTTCCTTTTAATAATATTCAGATAGAATCTGTTTCAAAGTTTTACGGTTCTTAAAAAACTAAATAGTTTTTAAATTACACGATCGTTTAATTATGTTATTAATAAAAAAAATGATTTAAGTTACTTTATAATAGATGTTAACATTTCTTGTTATAGGATGGCCAATCTTACAGAACACGCGTATTATCCATCCGTTCAACTAATGGACGGAGTGTATATTTAACACGAAAGCCAACAGCGCCGCCTGAATTGAATGTCGTACGAAACTCATGTCACTGTACAAGAAATAGCAAAGAGAATATAGAGAGTCATTATCGTATGAGAGGTGATATTGAAGCTTACAGAAACGGAAACAGGTACGCGCAAGAGGTAAATCCTTCGACGACAAAGTTTTCTGAGGACATACCACCCGAAGACAGAGTCAGCGAGTTATACATATTCCCAAATAGTAATATTGTAGAGTTTACAGACGTACTATGTGATAATAAAGTGTAAATATTCATAGATGCAAGCTAATATTAAATATTTTAACTGTAATTGGATTTTTATTTACTTTCTTTTGAATTTTGAGAGCCTTGTAGCTAGTGGTCTAATAAATCTACCATGAAGCGAAAGGTATCGGCTTTGATTCCCGATCCGATTTACAGTGGACTTAGTCATTTATTAACGAGGATTTAATACTTGATATACTTTATATATCTTTTCTACGCATATGGTTAATTATCTAGTGGCTCAAGTACGTTTAAGTCGACTTGGGTTCAAAAACCAACAAAATAATTCTAATGTATCCTAGATACCAACCATGTTAGGTTGGTTGGTTGTAACTAAACAATAGAATACTCAACGTGAAACGGTACTTGTACTGTGTTTCGTTGAGTGAGTGAGAATATCAGAGACCTTCGAAATTATACCGTTTAAATAGCGTAAAAAACCGGCAACACAACTAGCGAGTATTGTGACGTGTTTGTCCACGATCGGTGATCTCTTACTATTGAGGATACCCGCCTGATCCGTTTCCCGCTATACCATAAAAGAAACCGAAAGATTTTTCACTTCCAACCCAAGTAACTCAATGAATAATAATGATCCAGTTTACAAGTTTAGTAAGATCTTTCCAAAAAAGATAATTCAGCCAATTTGAGCCGTCGTATATAGAATTTCAATACTTGTCATTTTTGGAAGAAATAAAATTATACTTTTCTTACGAAACTTTTTCTTTTAAATTATATCTTATAAGAAAAACTTAAATATCCAAGTTGTTTGAATTTTTCTAAGTTTTTTTCAAGTAGTTTCCAATCCCGCTTGTTTGAAAAATACTTATAATTGTTGTATTGTTTTACGATTTACGATTTTTATAAAAATCGTAAAATTAACGAACAGGCTCAGAGAGTAGATCTCTGCACGTACACATCTTAGCCATTCATGGCCTGCGAGTGCGTTGCAGGCCTTTTAGAGAGAGTTTACTATCGAAGATACTAAAGTATTATTGATTTAAAAATACCTCTGCATGCGCGGCACATTATTCTTTAAAAACACCCGTATTTGCGGTACGACAAACATCGATGTATGATATATTTAACTATGCATATAATTTTGTAAAGAATTCTCATCGCAAGACTATTCAACGACTCTGAATCTACAGTCGTAAAAAGCGGTCACGTAGGCGTAAAACAATATGAAAACAAAAGTAAAACTTCCGAAAGAAAAATAAACAGACAAAGACATTTCAACATTTACATTTAAACATGTAATGTGTTGGAGATATTATTCTTGAGTGTATGTATCCATATTATATTTATTACAGATAACAATATATATTACATATTACACATAATCTATATCATAAATAAATGAAATTCGTATTAGTTACAAAATTTAAAAATCAAGAACCTTAATACTTTTTATTAGAATACAAAAGTGGAGTTTTTTTTGGTTAATTGAGGATTGTTGAGGATTTAGGAAATCTTATGTTTTTTATGGTATAGCGGACTAAGTAGCAGGTAGGTGGGTCGCCTATATGGTAAGAAAACACCGCGGCCCATCGAAAACTGCGCCGCAGTCCAGTTCGCGCTTTGGTTGTGATGCTGGCTTATATACTCTTATTACACTACTCAAGCGGCATTTTAAAAAGCCTTCGATATCTTCACTCACTCAGCGTAACACAGTAGAAGCAACGTTTGCGAAATTGACAATTGTTAATAGATTTTGTCGTTTCTTTATTTTCAGGTAAGATTGTTAATTGAATTTATGTGGACATTATTATACCTACACTTTAAATTATGATTAGTGAAAAAGTATATTATAAGCATATAAATTTATATGTTTAATGAAACAATATTTACATATATTTCAGAATCGGCCTTTGATTTAGAAACGAATGTTCTTACTATCTCGTATAAGTTCTGTTTTCCTGAAATCCACGCTTTAACGCTGTATTTTATATGTACTTTGATGAAATAAAAAAATCCCAAGATATTTTTAATTTTTTATCAAAAACAACCATAAAAATTCATCGGTAAGGTATTTTTTAAATCCAATCATTTTTTTTCAAACTACAAATTAACACAGAACATTATTATCAATTATCAAACACACAAAACTTTTCATCGCTTCACATTTATAAAAACAAATTACAATTGTCAAAATTACATTTCAATTAAGAAAAACATTCACAAGAAATTAGACTCGGCATATAGCGGTGCGGATGTCAACATGTTTCCGTCGCAAGCGAGTTCTATTCATCAAAGATACAGGTTCGGAGTAAAATGCAAATGATCCGGTAGGGGTCGGCATTAGCGGCCGGCCGCCGATCTTCCAGGTATCCTCGTTTATCCTCCGATACTTGTCTGGGTATTCGGACAGAGCAGCTACGGTTTGCGACACCTGTAGAAATAACAAAATATAATAAGTGGTTCTTCGCTTCAAAATTTTGAGAGCCACGTAGGTTTTATAGATATACCATGAAGTGAGAGGTACCCGGTCCGGACAATTATTATAAATTATAATTGAATTTATAATTTATCCAATCTCTGGAAGGGCTTGACAATGGCCGTGCGAGTGCATTCATACTGCCACGCCCGTGGGAGAACCAAGCTTAAGCATATGCGGATGAACTAATTGTGTCGGCTCGTCGGAAGTGATACCATGAGCTCACACAATACTCAGTGTGATTTCGCTGAGTGAGTGAGGATATCGGAGTAGAAAGCCGGAAACTCAACCAATACGCGAAACCTTTGCATTATATTGGTGGGTCAAGTTTGTTGTATTTCTGTTTGTGTGTGAATGCGAAATGAGATTGATGAAACGAGGTTATCTGCAAACGAACCAAAGTAACCGACATTGCCCGCCGTATTAATAAGTTCAATTAGCAATAGACTGGCCAAATCGCTCGACGAACCGATAACCGATGAGGTAGAAAGGCTCTCGAGTGGCGACTGCGTAGCGGAAAGTGCAAAGTGGGACGTCCCGCTATGCGATTGAAAGACGTAAATTAATAATTTAAAAATTAATCTCATTAAAAGTCGCACTTAATTGCTGGATACAGATCTCTGAAGATCGCAATAGATCGCGTCTTTGGGGGAGGCCTACGTCCAGCAGTGGACTTAATAGGCTGATACAATATAAAATCGAAAAGTATTTGAAACTCTCGCTTTAATAGAAAATCACTAAGCAATAAACGTTTCTCAAGATAAATTTAAGACAACATTAAAAAAAATATTTCAAACGAGGTTATATGTTAGTGTGAACCACAGCCAAAGGTAAAATTCTAATAATTCTACTTAAATATATTAAAATGTGATATTAACTAAAATGTAATAAGCTTTTAACTTTTCTTTTAAAAATATTCAACTTTACCTAAACAACATGTAAAGTTATTCAACGTACTTTGTTATTAAACTATAATTCTTTTTAGAAGTAATTTATATCTTCTTTCAAGTATTCAAACACATTTTAGTTATATAGTGCCCGGAGGCCTTTTAGCTGAGTGGTCTTATTCTACTACGATTCAAGGGATATCGGATTCAATCCGCGGTTTTTAAAAAAAACTAAAAATTCAAGTAAAATCCAATTAGTTATAATCTATATTCGGTTTCTGGATGGGCTTTGCAATGCTTTGCGAGTGTCGTAAAAAATTTTATGTGTGAAGGCCAAGAATGACATGGGTTTCTTGGGTTGAATGTCTAGTGCTACCCCCGAGAGCGCCAAACTTAGGCCAAAAGCCTCAAGGGGACACTTGAACCGGTAGATGTCGGACTTTTTCTCTTCTCACCTTATTACAGTAGACATTTGATGTAGTTTTCCTATGTATAGAAGGCTAAGTTCCAAGTTTCATAACCTATTCCAAGTTGGGAACGTGGGACTTTTTCTACATGGAAAAGCCACCGATCATAATATATACCCTCAAAAACATTTATAAAAACACCTTAATAAAATAACAACGGAGAAAATATATTCTACCGTCACGTCTACGCAAAAATCTTTACAACAATATTAACGTACAACCTCATATCCGGAAATAAATCTATCGGTATATTAATATGTGATCATAATATCAGCGAGAGTATTTTCCTGTAGCATTCCGTGTTATGAAACAACAGGTCATGAATAATTTTCTAATAATGCAAAATTTGCGTAAATATTTGCACCCAAATGCCACTACACATTGTTGAAATTTTTTATGTGATATATAATTACTTAAGCAACTTACAACTAACTTCTCCGTTGTTTTAGCCTCAGACGAAAAAAGAGGATTATTATGCTTTGCCGATCGTACATGCAATTTTTGCTTGTGAATTTAATGTAAAAGTTTATAAAACAGTGCATTTTGACTGTTTTTCGAAGTTCTGCGTGTTCATAAACATTGTTTAACTCTTATTTTAAATATGTTTATAATTTGTTGTATGATCCTATTTGTAATATTTTGGAAGAGCGAGCATTGTTTGGCCCATCCATCCACGGCCAGTTTCCTCGACTGCTTTCAAGCCCTTCCAATGACCGAACAATATTTATAAATGAGACAATACCTTACATATATGATTAATATATAACAATATCTTTAGACCAGGAGTCGAACCCAGTACCATTTATGTAATCTACAAAACCATTCAGCCACGAGGCTCTGAGTATTTTATTAGTATAGGCAATGGAGTAAGCGGGGCAGTACTATGATAAAAGATTACCGCTGCCCATAGACAACCGTGCCAAATTCCACGTTTTAGTTATGCTGCTGGCTTGTTACTCCGTTTAAGTGGCATTTTCAAGTACAACTACCGTTTCACGCTGAGTATTCTGTGAGCCCATGACGAGTCGGCACAATTAGTGCCTTAGCCTATGCTTCAGCATAGCTCTACCACGGGTAAAAATACTCGTATAGTATTAATAAAACCTACCAGCTGTAAAGTCTCTTATGTTGGGCATCCCATTCTTGCCAGTCAATCGTCTTGCATTGTCAGCGCCATTGTTCGCATCATATTCGTTGATGTGGGCCCCGTGTCTGCGGGCCAATTTGTCAATCGCTCGCTCTATAACCCTGCAACACACAATATATATTTTTTGTTATGGTATAGCGGACAACGGAGCAGATGGGTCTTCTATATAGTAAGAGAACACCGCCGTTCGTACCCAACCGCGCCACAGTTCGCGCATTGGATGTACTGCCGGCTTTTTACGCGGCATTTTTGAGGGCCTCCGATATCCGATCCGATATCCGAAGTATTGTTTCTTTACAGTTGAAGTCGACAATACAACCAAAGCGCGGATTGCGGCGCGGTTGTCCATGGGCGACGGTGTTCTCTTTCCATATAGAAGCTCCAGCTACTCCGTTATCTGGTATACCTACCATAAAAATAACTGGTTTTAGTACTGGCATTACTCTATTTGAAATATATAACAAAATATTTGTTCTTAGTGTTATTTGGCTCTTAATGTATAAAAATGGTACATAGTATTAATTACATTAATAATAATTCTTCGTCGAAACGTTGCGCGGCGGTTCGTAAAAATATAAAGCTCACGCTAATTGGCATATAACAATAAAAGCCTAAGTCGGTAGTAAAACCAATGAGGGATAATGAAATTATACTAAGGGGTCATATAACATATCTTTTATACGTACAATTCAACACAAGCTTGCAAAAACTGAGCTCTGATTTCTAAATATACTCAGCGTGAAATGGTAGTTGTATTGTAAACGGTGCTTCTATTGTGTTTTACTGAGTGAGTGAGGATACCGGAAGCCCTTAAAATGCCGCGTAAAAAGCCGCTAACACAACCAATACGCGGATTGCAATGTGGTTCGTGATTGGCGGCGGTATTCTCATATAAGAGATCCACCTGCTCCGCTGTCCGCTACAGCATAAAAAATTTAAAAAAATACGTTATACAAGATAGCAAGCGGTGTCCACTTTAGTAAGAGATCACCGCCGTCATAAGCTGATACTTTGTCAAGGTTGTTGTTTTTTTTACATTGCCTACATGTTTTAATTTTTCTTATTTTGAAAAATATAGTTTATTTTGACATATTTATGTTCAGTCCACATATAGTAACAATATCATCAAATTCTGTCTATAATAACCAAAAGTTACGTCATTGGAGAAAATGGCGCGGTGCATTTTGTTGTCGCTTCTTTTGCACTAGCGCTTTGGTAACCGCGTAAACTTAATTATAGTAAGTAGATTTTTTTGATGTCATCAGTTGTAATTTGAACACGTCAATTGACAATTGATTGTTAAATCCTATGCTAAATAAATGATTCTTGACTTAAACAGTACCACTTGTAAAGTTTTGCTGAGTGATTGAGCCAGATTGATTATACCTCTCTACCGGCGTATAAAGCCGGCCACACAAACAAAATGCAGACTGTGGCGAGGTGGTTCATGGGGGGCGGTATTCTTTTACCGTATAGGAGACCCACCTACTCCATTGTCCGCTATAGAATAAAAAAAAATCAAACAAATTACTAACTTTGCTTTTTTTTAACTAACTAACTTTACTTACCTTTCGCTACTATAGTATAACAAATTTCATAGAGATGTACGTTCAACATTTGATGAACTTATTTAATTAACAGAGAACAAATATATAATATTAAATGATGAATTTGAACCGAATACAATTTCAATTGATCACTGCAAATAAACACGAATCAAAAACTTTTTTAATAACATCGCCAACTCATTTATATTCATATGAGACATTTCAGGCTAAGCGTATCCCCCATTTTACGTGAACTTTGTTATTGCATAGACGAGACTTTTTATGAAATGACTAACGCTTTTGGCATAAGGCCTACACAGCTTCTCGCGGACTTTTGGGGCGAGCCTTAGCCGCGACTAGCGCAAGGGCGTCTCCTGCGAGGCACGAACTTCGGATTGTGCTGTCGCGGGAACGTTGGCCGCCTGAGACAAAGCACTAATGATTTACATTCAGCTGCCGTCAGCTGGGAAGTGGTTATGAAGAGTATATAAACTGCATACTTCTCATGCCACTCGAGCTGCCCAGCGCTCCGCAAAAGCGGTTTTTAGTGCGAACTTCAAAGGACCGCAGCGCGAGTGACATGGCGTGTTTACATTCTACTCAATCCCTCAGTTGACGGCGCCCGGAGTAGTTAAACGTGTTTAGTATGCGTTGCAATTTACAACAACCTACATAAAAATGCCTTACGACTGGAGCATCGAAATTATAATTATTTAATTTCCATTTTATTTATTTTTAACTCACGCACATAATGTAATGTATGGTACAGTGGAAAACAGAGCAGGCGGGTCTTCTATATAGAACACCCATGGACAACCGCGCCACGTTACCGTACATTGGTTGTGTAATCGGTATTTTAAGCCTCTTAATTGGCATTTTTAAGGGCTTTCGATGTCCTCACTCACTCAGCGAAACACAGTAGAGGTACCATTTTACGCCGAGTATTCTGTGAGCTCGTGGTACCACTTCAGACGAACCGGCCCGATTAGTGATTTCGTAATTCCGAAATTTCGTAATTTCGTAATTTCGTAATTTCCGTGTCGAATTCCGTTTGAGGATCGCTGATCTAACGAACGCTTAAAAAATCATGACCGTGTCGTTACAAAAGCTAAAAAATTAAAGAAAAAGATGATAACTATGTGAATTTTTTTTTATATAATCGGTGACAAACGAGCAGGAGGCTCACCTAGGGTAAGCGGTATTCCGCCCATGGACACACCTGGCTCTTACAGCCGCGTGCGAGTGTCTTTGTTATGTGAAATTTGGAAGATATTATAGTGCGCCGCGTCTTAGACATATTTCGAACATCGTCTATATAAGTAAGAAATGTCTATTCAGATTGACAAATTAAGATTGATCTGATCTCTTTGTATATTCTGGCTTAATTAATCGTGAGATTGTGGTTCTCTCAAAGCCTGTTATTAGAAACATGTCTGAAAGTAGCGGAAAGACCTGTTTGAGGGCTTCGTAGCTAAATGGTTTAATAAGTAAATCATGAACCGAGAGGTATCGGGTTCGAATCCCAGTCCGGAAAATATTTATTCTATTTATATTGATGTCGGTCTCTGTAAGGGCTAGACAGTGGGCGGTCGAGTGTCTTGATACTGTCACACCCGTGGGAGAGCCTTGCTTAAGCTAATGTTAACAGACCAATTGGGATAGATCGTCCAAAGTGATATCACAGGCTTTCAGAATACTCAGCGTAAAATGGTAGTTGTGCTGGAAACGTTACTTCTACTGCTTCTCTGATGGAGTAAGGATATCGGAGGCCCTTAAGAATGCCACTTAAGTGGCGTAAAAAGCCAGCAACACAACCACGGACTGTGGCGCTGCTGTCCATGGGCGGCGGTGTTCTAAGTAGAAGACCCGCCTGATCCGTTATTCGCTATACAATAAAAAAACAAAAAAAAGTTTATTTTGACACCCTGAACTTAGTTTTCAAATATATGTGTGTCTTATAAGAATAGAGATATTTACAAAATTTCATTTACAAGTTGATATTGTTACTTTGAAAAAAAACATAAGAAAAAGGATATTTTGAGGAATTAGGACGAGAAATATCAAGGAAAGAAATTATCCAAGGGGAAACGAAAGACGTGGCAATCTTACACGCGTTCTTATCAAATGTCAAAAAAATCAAGGCCGGAAATAAAATGTGACGGCAAACCATTCCGCTAAAAATTAATTTTAAAAAAATATTTAATATTTGCAAAATTACCCAATTTTCCATACAAAATCCCACTCGTTTTTTTAGCATCTATAATTAAGCAAACCGACAACCGAAGGGGAAGAAAGGTTCTCGAGTGGCGACCGCGTACCGGGAAACGCAGAGTGGGACGTCCCGCCACGCTATGGAAAGACGATCTCGCGATGGTCGCGGGCAACCGCTGGACCCAGATAGCTCAAAATCGTAACAGGTGGGCGTCTATGTCCAGCAGTGGACTTGAATTGAACGATAATTATGAATTAAGCATATTAAAATTCGTGGCTCTTATTCACTCAAAACATATTAATATTATAAGCACAAATATTTATAATAGCTTCATTGCTTGTTGTAATTTTTATCAATAACTCCGAATACAATCGCAATTATCACACCGCTTTCAACGGCCGACATCACATAAACACCGGCAACATAGCCGTGTCAAGATGAGGCTAAAAGAGTCTGACAACTTATCCTGAGTGATTAATATCTTTTTATAATACTGATAGCAAACGAGCAGAAAGCTAAGAATAAGCATTCCACCGCCCATGGACTGCTTTACCCTCTATTGAGTCGCGGTTCGTGGCCGGCCTATAACAGCATACAGACAGGTTACATTAAAAAAAGATCTATTATTTGTAAAACATGAAAAAATACGTTAAGCAATTTATTTCGTGCATATAAATGTTCTGCAACGAGAAATTAAATTATTTGCAACCTTCATTCGAACGTTATTTCACTGACTCGGATTACCGAGAGTACCGACTCAAACTGAAGCTGGATTATCGAAAACCCCCTACATTAAAATTTACCGTAGATTACTATTGGAAATATGATAAATAACTTACAGTATACCGTCTTCTTCCCGCATATCCTTCGAGGAGAAGTAGACAAACGTGCCATTGCCGGGCCAGTCCTCTATTGGCTGCGGCTCAAAGGTCGCCACTGTGCCGTACTCCTCAGCCAGCCGGGCGAGAATGTATCTGGCCATCCATAGATCGTCAGCGGCCCTTATTCCCGGACTGGGTCCAACCTGGAAATTTATAAAGCACATTACCAACTGTATCATGTAGTGGAATTGTTTTAGCGTCAATTTCGTATTTTTTTATTATGTAGCGGGCAACGGGTGGGTGTCCTCAATAGTAAGTGATCACCGAATCCATGGACAACCGCGCCACAAGCCACACTTTGTCTGTATTACACCGTTGTCTGCTAAACCATAAAAAACATTTAGGGGTATGTAAATCTATATGTATGTAAATCTGTATGTAATCTACTAAATCTCAGAGCTACCTAATTTTATGTGGTATAACGGACATCGGAGCAGATATTATTTCCTATATGGTAAGAGAATAGTGCCGCCCATGGGCAATTGCACCACAGTCCGCATATTGGTTGTATTGCTGACTTTTTACGCCACTTAAGCAGCACTTTTAAGGCCTTCAGATATCTTCACTCACTCACACAACTATCATTTCAAGCCGAGTATTCTGACACAAACTTTAATATAAAACAGTCGAATTATTTTGAAGCTGTTAGACAACAGATAACACGACACGAGAATTATTACAATATTAATTTGGAACGGTGACGTTATTTCTTACAGGAAAAGCAGCACAAATTAAATGTAAACCCGAATAATGTTAATTTTCGTTTAATCAAATTTGGCTTAAAATCATGACAATTTAACAATGTAATCATTTGTAAAGCGTTAAATGAACCATAATAATCTATCAATCAGAACTAAGACTCGTATTATAAAGAAGCAAAAGTTTAATTAAACAAAGCCATGTATTATTCTATAGCGGACAACGGAGCAGGTGGGTCACTTATATGGTAGTAGAACACTACCGTCCATGAACAACCGCGTCACACTCCGTGAATTAGTTAAGTTATTGGCATTTTACGCCGCTCAAGCGGCACTTTTATGGGCCTCCGATTTCCGCACTCACTCTGCAAAACACAGTACTAGTACCGATTCACGCTGAGTATTCTGCTAGCCCGTGGTAACACTTTGGACGATCCAGACCAATGAGTGCGTCAGCATGGCTCGCCCAAGTGTGAAACAATGTTTTCCGGGTCAGGTAGTTATACATTTATTAAACCCTACTACCCTAAATTACCAAGTAAAGTACAATTACTATTACTAAATAAATTGACTAATAAATATTTATTTTATTAAAATTAAGCTTCATTACATCAAACTTAAATAAACCTTTACACAAAACGAAATATAGCACGAGTATTGAGTGAGTGAGGATATCGGAGACCCGTGAAATTATATCGCTCAAGTGGCGTAATAAGCTGATATACAATGCGCGTTTTTCCGTAGGCTGCGGTAATCACTTACCTTAGAGGATTCCCGCCTGTTCAATTGCTTCTTGCTAGTTTTCGAGAGACTTACATAAAAGTAGTTTTATAAGTCTACCATGAAGCGAGAGGTATCGGGTTCAAAACCCGATCCATACAATTATTATTTAATTTATAATTTATTCGGTCTCTGGAAGGGCTTGACAGTGGCCTGGCGAGTCTTAATAGTGACGCATCCGTGGAAGAGGTATGCTGAAGCAAATGCTTACGCACTTATTGGGCTGACAGAAGACATAGTACATAGGTATTTGGAACGGTACTTCTACTGTATTTCGCAGAGTGAGTGAAGATATCGGAGGCGCTTCAAATACCGCTTAAGCGGCGTAAAAGTCCGGCAAAGCAATCAATGCACGGACTGTGGCGCGAGCGTCCATGGGCAGCGGTGTTCTCTTACCGTAAAAAATTAATCCATACTAAATAAACAAATAACCGTGATAACAAGAGACAACCACAGTGGTTATTTCAGAATGGTACTGCGTATTGGCCACAGTATTGTTACATCTGTAAAGGTCAAAAGTATTGTTACATCTGTAAAGGTCAAAAGTATTGTTACTAAATCATTGTTCAAATCACCTGGAAATTCCACTGCGATGGCGTGGTGCCAGGATTTATACCGTTCAGATGTACTCCGGCGAAGAGGCAACATCTGGTCAAATAAAATCTTTATTATCAACCAGCAGAGCCACAACTGCGTAAAACTTTATTCTTGTTTATTTCTGTAAACTTTTTATATAGTACCTAGTTGGCTATATAAATCTACCACATAGTGAGAGGTATCGGGTTCCATCCGTGGTCTTTATACATTTTTATTCCATAGCAGACAACGGAGCAGGTAGGTCTATTACATGGTAAGAGAACACCGCCGCCCATGAACAACCGCGACACAGGCTTTTTTTAACAGTTTCCTCCACACACACGCAAAAAATAAATAAACCTCTTTCTCCACAGCGCGCTATACAATAAAAAATAATTTTATTTCGTAGAAGCAAATTTACCGAATGTATGTTCCTACAACATCTTTAATCAGATCGGAGCAAAGCATTTCATGCCACATTCTCATTTCCTTCAAATATGCCATCTGTCCCCGAATGTATCACTGACGGTTGTATAAGACCCCCAAGAGAAATATTTTCACAATATTTTTCATTGAAGCTTGGCTCATATTGGCCACGTATTTTAAAAAAGATCGCATTCGCTGTCAAACATAGCACACACGCAAAAAGTATTATGACAGAATAAGCTTCAAGACGAACGACCTCACGTATTCTTCGTTTTATCTGACGCCAAAACACCAATTAATATCAATTTTTCACAAATTTCACACTCCATACATTTTTTATAGTAAAGCGGACAAGGGAGTAAGTGTCTCCTTGGGATGACAGAACACCGCGCCACAGTCCGCGTGTTGGTTGTGTTGTCGGCTTTCTAACACCGCTTAAGCCGCAATTTAACAAGCCTCCGATATCCTCACTCACTTAGCGAAGCATAGTACAAGAATTCAAGTACCGATTTACAGAACTCAGAGTAAAACACTGAGTTCTGTGCGCCGGTAGTATCACTTTGGACGAGTCGGCCTAATACATGCATCATGCATATGCAATTTATTACAGTATTAAGACAATCGCTCGGTCGCTGTCAAGTTCTTGCAAAAACCGTAGAAATTACGTATTCAGTAGTAACTTTATTCAAACCAGGAATCAACCCGGTACTCATGATTACAAGGTAAGACCCCTTTGTTACAAAGCTTTAAACTATACAGAAATTCAAATAAAAGCACAAGAAAATACGAAAATTAATTCAAAAGTTTCTGCATTAAGACCGAGCGCTGCTAAGATTTATTGTGTGGCAAAAAATCCTAAACATAAACTGTACGCTTATGAAATACGAAATTGCTAAAAATTACACTTTTCATTGTAACTTTTCGCAATTTAAAATGGGAGTTTGCTGGGATAAGTAGGCAATAAAAGAAAAATCCAATTACCCAGACAGAGTTTCCCGAGTTGCAAACAAAATCCACCTGTGGCGGCATTGGACAGTAAAGCACAGTGGCGCGGTTGGTCATGGGCGGCCGTGTTCTCTTACCATAAAGAAGACTCTCCTGCTTCCTTGTCCGCTTTACCATAAAAAATCAAAACGATATCAATTTCACGCCATTTTTTTATATATTCCACTCCCAACTTATTGTCTTTGTACAGACTTGAGTGAAACGTTCAATAACATCAGATTGATGGTGATGGTGAAACAGGCAATTTGCCGCATCTAGTGGTCTGAGCGCCTATTTTTCGTATCCTATGGAAAAATTACAAAAAAAAATATTATTATTATTATTTATTATGTGGTATTTTTTTATTGTATTGCGGAGAATAGAGCAGGTGGATTTCCTATATGGTTAGAGAACATGGCCACCGACTAGCAACCGCGCCACAGTCCACGGATTGGGTGTGATGCCGGCTTTTTAAAAATAAAATATATATTTTAGTCTTGTTAGGACGTTTGAGACTGGTGGGATTTATTTTCTTATTGCATATTTGGTGATCCATATATCGGATTATCACTGCGCATTATTACTTCACATTTCAATATAAAATAAATACTAAATTTTTCATATTAATAACACTAATTAAAAGGCACGGCCAAGCGGGTTTCCTCTATGATGAAAAACTGCCGCCGTCCATGGATAATAGCAGAATAATCTGCGCTTTGGTGTGTTGCCGGGCTTATATGCCAATTAGCGGTTTCATTTCACGGGCCTCTGATCTCCTTACTCCCTCATAATAGTTTTACTTCTTGAAGTGTTGGAGTTTTAATACCTAAAGTGTTTAGACACTCGCCCCGCCACTGTCAAGCTACTCCAAAAACTGAATAAATTCAAATATTTTTGCTTTTGAATTATATAATATATTTTATATAATATTTTAGTTCAAATAGAAGAAAAATAGGAAAATCAAATTGAAGCGAACTATTTGCTAACCAAAATAGTTATCAATTTAAATTTATACAGAATACTGTTTGTTTTGACTCGCTAGTCTTGGAAACAGTGTGATAGTTTACACTGTATCTTGGTTAATTTAAATGGAAACAGAAACACCAATAAAAATACAAATAATCATATTCTATTAGCTAAATTAAGTTTATGTTTGCCAAGTTTTACGGGTTCGGCATTTTACTGAGTGAGGATACCGGAGGCCTGTGAAATTAAATAATTGAATAATTGAGTAATTATAAAGGCCTCGAAATCCTCATTCACGCAGTCAAACATAGAACAAGTCTTATTTCATGCTGCTATTGGGCTATAATTAATAATAGACGAGCCGTCACAATTATGCATGAGTGCATGTCTCTCCCACGGGTGTCGCAGCCCAGGTCACTGGCAAGGGTACCAATAGATTGAAATTATAAGTAATAAATGTATGTAAACCTGTAAAAAGCCTCCATGAGGTCTCTGGCTACGATTCTATTGGCACCAATAGCACAGTAGTACGGTCCTGGTGGAGCCGGAAAGCCACCTGGAGGCCACCCGAGAGGTCTTGCATCAGTGGTGGTCAGAAAAAACTCCTGGTTGAAACCAAACCATGGCTCCTCAACCTCAGCCTTTTCGGTGAGAATCACGCATCCCTTGCGAAAGTTCGACGCTAAGAACAAATAAAACAGTTAAACTTCAATCTTTATTAACAGCCTAAATTTATATACTTTTTATAGTATAGCGGAAAACGGAGCAGGTGGATCTCCTATATGGTAAAAGAACAACGCCGTACCGGCATGGAAGACCACGCCTCAGTCCACGAATTGGTTCTGTTGCCGGCTTTAACGCCGCATAAGCTGCGTTCATAAGGGCCTCCCATATCCTCACTCACTCAGCGAAACACAGTAAAAGTACCGTTTCAAGTACAACTACCATTTCACACTGAGTATTCTGTGAGCCCGGGGTATCACTTCGGACGAGCCGTCCCAATTGCGTTAGCATATGCTTCAGCATGGCACTCCTACGAATCAAAATATATAATAATAAACCAGTTGTGTTGCTCTTTAAATACAGAGAAACGACATAAAGTTTATTAATAATTTGTCAATTCCTTTTGACTAAATTCTTTATTTATTGTTTCCTTCCATGTAAGCTAACCATCACGCTGTGATTGTATTGTCGGGTTTTTACGACAGTGCTACAACTCAACAGGTCACCGGTTCATCATGGTTCACTAAATAGAATTCAATATACGTTAATCTCGCAAAACTCGATAATATAATATATCATCATCATCATCATCAGCCCATTCAAGTCCACTGCTGGACATATATAATATATATATAAATATAATTCAATTATAGTGTAACCAGCGAGAAAAATTAAAAATAAATAATGAAAGATACTAAGAACGAAAATTCAATTTTCCAATACAACCTGCATGTGAAACACGAGTTAAGCTCAATTTTTTTTTGTTCGGCTAAATTTTAACTAATACTAAAGTCAAAGGCATCTAGTAATAAATAAAAACATTTATCTGTAGTGCTAATCGAATTGAGTTCAAAGCTTCTTAAAATATATCATTTAACGCTTTGAGTTTTATTGTATCAAAGACTCTACTCCACTTAAACCTCTACGCTCTACCGTTGACAGTATCGAGTTCTCAAATAATCCATTTTTAATCAAGAGATTCGTATTCTGACTTTATTAATTTAAACAAATTATTATTATAATTAAGGCAAAACACCCTCCTTTTAGTGGAGGCCTATGTCCAGCAGTGGACTTGATAGGCTGATGATGATGATGATGATTATTATTATTTATAAAAATAGAGAGGCAAACGATATGTTGACTCACAATTGAAAACAAAGCCAGTCATTAATTAAAATTTCGATTTATTAAAAAAGATTAAAATTTATTTG
>DWCF01000631.1:0-41577 GCA_018230265.1 Delias oraia | reverse complement strand
GAAGCATATGCTGACGCACTAATTGGGCCGGCTCGTCCGAAGTGATACCACGGGCTCACAGAATACTCAGCGTGAAAGGGTACTTGTACTCTGTTTCGCAGAGTGAGTGAGGTTATCGGAGGCCCTTAAAAATGCCGCTTAAGTGCGAAACAGAGTACAAAATTACAAATACCGTTTAACGCTGAGTAATCTGTGAAAGTTTAGTATAGAATTTTATGTTATTAAATATGTTAGTCATTTTATCTCAGTGAAAGTAGACGTTAGGTATTAAGGCAATACTGAGTCGTATTACCTCTTATTCCAGGAACAGTGGAAGCGCGGGCAACCTGTTTTGGTGTCTGATATATCTGACCTCCTCGACAAAAGCCTCTGGAGCCCCGAGAGCTTCTCAAGAGACTTCGGGAACACTCGAGTCGACCTTGTCAACTGCGCGTCAGGTCTAGTTGTCCCGAACATGCCTAGCAGCAAGTTCTGGGACGGGTTCCAATTGGTTGCAAAGCGACTGCGAGACGATCGTGGAGCACCTCTGGTCCTTAAAGTCAAGGATTGGCCTCCAGGAGAAGACTTCGCTGATCTACTCCCAACAAGACACGAAGATCTCATGAGAGCCCTACCTCTCAGTGAGTACACCTCCCGAAATGGAAAATTGAACCTCGCGGCTAGGCTGCCAGACTGCTTCGTGCGGCCAGACTTGGGCCCAAAGATGTACACGGCATACGGGGGTGCGGGAGGCACAACAAACATACATCTGGACGTCAGTGACGCAGTCAACATCATGGTTCACGCTAGCGCTCCGGCCGACGCCCCAGAGAGGGCTAGGGAGGCGGCCAGAGCGGCGGAAGAAGCCGGCGTCGACATACTGTCGAGAAAACGTGCCAGGGTCAAGCCACCGGCGGCGTTGTGGCACATATACGCGGCAAACGATGCGGACAAGATCCGCGATTTCCTAGTCAAAGCGGAACTGGAGAGCGGGGCGAGACCGCGCGCCCAACACGACCCGGTGCACGACCAGACCTGGTACTTGGACGCCACGCTCCGGGAACGCCTGTACAGGGAGTACGGCATCGAGGGCTACGCCATCCTGCAGTGCCCGGGCGATGCCGTGTTCGTGCCGGCCGGTGCGCCGCACCAGGTGAGAAATTTGCTGGACTGCATCAAGGTGGCCGAGGACTTCGTCTCACCTGAGAACGTGTCGCGCTGCTTCGAGCTGTCCCAGCAGTTCCGGGGTCTGTCCCGGCAGCACGCCAACAAAGAGGACAAGCTCCAGATCAAGAATATCGTGTACCACGCGGTGAAGGATTCCCTCTGCTGCCTCGAGGAGGCCCTCAGCAAGAAGTGAGGGCGCCGGCGGGGCGCCAATATGATCTCAACCTCGAACGTATCGTTAAGTTCAGCATTTAAGTAAGATTGGGAGTTTGCCATTAGCAGTGGATCGTACCAGTTGTGTGGAAACGTACTCGAAATGTGATTCAGTCCGGCCGCTCGCCGCCGGAGACAGTGCAATGTATATTAGTCTGATTTTGGTGATATCGAGATGCGGATGTTTTATGTTCCTTTATCGAAATACAAAACTTTTCAGGTTATACAGCTTATTGTAGTTTGTATTGTGTACATTTTAATGCGAATTCCATCGAGTACACTAAGTCTTGTAAGTTTAAGTTTGATTGCATTCAAATGAAACGTATTCGCTCCAAGCATTGTACATTGACCGCAGCGTGTAGATAGGTTATCCATATTTTAGATTTCTCAATTCGATTAGTATTTTATGAATGACTAGTTACAAATGTGACAATTTTATTTTGTCCTTATTGCTGTATTAGATGAAAGCAAATTTTTTTGTACTGTGTATATTATGTACGGTTATAAGTTGGAATAAAAAAAGATGTTTATATTATGAGAGGCTTTATTTCCCTGTGAGTGTATTTATTTAAACCCCAAAGGAATATACTTGAAAATGATTATTAAAATTTCGTAAAATCGCTTTCTCTAGTTGGCTTAGTTTATTCATATATTAGCGTTTTCAAAGGACATCGATTTAATTTTTTTTAAACTTTCTACTGCACACTAGGTGGCAGTAGAAATAATATCCACAGCTTAAGAGCTTCTTCATTCATGGCGGAGAGTTAAAAATAAATGAATATTTGTTTTATTTTAAGTAATTTAATATTTTATAAATTTTTTAGTTTCAAAATCTTGGGGTGACAGAAAAATGTATAATTTTAAATAAATATTTTTTTTATTCTATACCGAACAACGCAGCAGGTGGGTCTCCTATATGGTAAAAGAACACCGCCGTCTATAAACTGCGCCAAAGTCCGCACTTTGGTTGTGTTGCCAGCTTTTTATGCCGCTTAAGCGTAACTTTAAGGGATCTGGGAAATCCTCACTGCGAAACACAGTACAAGAAGCGTTTCGACCTGAAATGAGTGTGGGCACGAGTTGGAGGGATGAATTGTCTTTTAAAGCTTTGAGCTCATCGTCGGCTGACTGAGCCAGAGCGAGGACAGCGTAGTCTTCATCTAGCTTATGGACTCGATTTTTATTATATCATCGGTAGCAAACGAGCAGGAGGCTCAGAGGCTAGGGCAAGCGGTCCTCCGTCCATGGACACCTCCAGCCCTTGCAGATCCGAGGGTGCGTTGCCGGTCTTGTTGGTCTGTGTCGGTTAAAGACTGGAATATGAAGGTTAACTCGTTGGGCGGGTGGCAGCTTCGTCCTGCGTTGGATGTATGTATAGAGAAGCTTTTTGTACATATATGTAGTGGGGTTTTGCGCTTCTAATATATCGATAAGACAAAGGCTTCCGACGCACCGGAGGCCGCTTCGATCCGGATGATCCAATCACACAAGCCAACAAGAAGCTGATAGCCTCCCTAGAGGACAAAAACGAAAAATCAGATGATAGAGGTCTGTGTAGGGACCGCGCTAAAAACTGAGCACCGATATATGTCGAAGTGTAAATTTGAAATATGTATTTTATAAAAATTTATCCGCATTGTGATGCAGTATGAGTAATTAAACTATTCAACAAAAACCCCTTCAATATCAAATATTTTTTATTCTATAGCGGACAACGAAGCGGTTGGGTCTCCTATATGGCACGAAAATACTGTCGCCAATGAACAACCGCCCCACAGTCCACGCACTGGTTGTGTTGCCGGCTTTTAATACCGCACAAGCATCACTTTTAAGGGCCCAGGTATACTCACTCACTCTACGAAACACAGTACAAGTACCGTTTCACGCTGAGTATTCTGTGAATTAGTAATATTTTTAGAATTTAAAATACAAAACTCGCTGACCGGTTTAAAATGATTGCAAATAACCCCGATGATGCGATATAAATGCTTCATATAAAGCGAATATGACCTTCACTCCGGTTAGTTCACCTTTTGAGAGCAGTGCTTGCTATCGTCGCAACATGAAGGCTCTAACTATTCTCCTCTTTGGTGAGTTTATTTATTTCTGTTTACTTGGAACACATTCCGAAATTTAATAATTGCATAAGTTAATTGTTATCTTTATACATTATTAAGATTTATTGTTGATTTAACAGATTTAAACAAATATCTGTGACAATATTCCAATTTACAAATTAATTTTATACGAATGAGTTTATCTGTTGTTTATTGCTTTCATTCTTTCTAGAAATTTTCATAACGTTGGTAATATTTGACACGTAGATAGTACACCTAACCATATGTTTCCGCGGCTTTGTATGCTGAATAGAACCAATTTGTCACAATTGGTTCTGCGTTATTTCCAGTGAAGCCGTATTATTTAACGCAAATTTATTGTTTACCATGAGATAAAGATATTTTTATGTAGTTATTTATAAACATTTATTAATGAAAATAAGAATTCATTTAAAACTTCTAGACTGTACCAAAGTAGATGCCGTTATTTTATCTATATCTTACTCATATAATTTTTTTAAAAAGAAATACATTTGCTAAATTTAATAAAATAATTTTGATATAGAATGATAGATCTTCTGCATTTATTTCGCAATATAGGAATGAAACCTTTCTTTGTGCCGCGGACCATCTCTCTGTGGAATCAGCTGCCAGCAGGGGTATTTCCAAACCAATACGACTTGGGGATCTTCAAGAAAAGAGCGTGCACTTTTCTTAAAGGCTGGCAACGCACCCGTGGCTCCGCACGGAGGGCTGGGGGTCCATGGGCGTAGGAACGCTTGCCCAAGATGAGCCACCTGCACGTTTGCCACCAATTGTGTAAAAATAGAAATTGTATTGTAATGTTAAATATTTTACCTCTTACTTCGAGCTCTATTACAAATGATACCTTGTGTAGGTATCATCCTACTCAATCTCCATTTACAAATTGGCCTATTCTACTTTGAATTTAATCCTATTTCTCATCTCCTGCTCCGTGCCACCTACCTCCGTGTTGTACGTTATATATTCAATAAATTAGTAATAACTAGAGCGACTATTCGTCTTCCCGTCATTATCTGATGAGTTCTTATTAAACGACGCTACGCGTTAATCCGGTACAAGGTCTCTTCATAACATTACTGAAATGAGATTTAAATTGTTGAATGACAGCATCGCCTCCGTAGACGGTGCTAAGAGCTTATTACCTTTTTGACCGCAGATAATTTTAACACTTATGCCATGTTGCCATACTGGCAATCGTTGTTTTGCCACATGTATTATCAAGGATTAATATCCTTATTGATAAATAAGGGTTGATCGTAGAAGTGTGAAAATGTAGGGCTGTATGTATTTTTCAATGCTGCATAAAAACTCAAATATCATTTATGTTAGGGCTTATAACTCAGGGGTATAAAAATAGATTGTAGCCGATTCTTAGAGCTACTCAATAAGTATTCAAATTTCATAAAAATCGCTAAAGCAAATTTCGAAGGAGTATGGTAACTAACACTGTGATACGAGAATTTTATATATGTATTTTTAAAAAATTAAAATTCAAAAGTTATGCAATCTCGATTACAGTTAATTAATGCTGTGGGTAATTTATATTGTATATTTTACTGCCTATGTAATATGTTTGAACTATGTCATGTATAGTAAATATTAACATGAAAGTAAAACTATTAATTTATCTTTTTATAAATGTCTAGTTATGACTTATCTATCCAAATTCGATAATGATCAATTTAATTTATTAATAGATCTTTATGAGAAATAGTAACGCATTATAAATGAAAGAAAGTACCTTTTAAACATAAGTGTACAGATCTTATATTCTTTGCCATAAAGTTTTTCTAAATAATTCCAGCGGCCGTGATCATTACGGTTTCCTGCCGTCCAGACAATCCTGACCTTAAACAATTGAAAGCGGAAGCAGCTCGCAAGAAAGCTTGCATGCAAGTCTGCACCAGTGTAAAAATCGAGCCCATTTGCGCCGGAAAGCAGGGGAAGAAACCGAGGTTATTCGGCAGTGAATGCGTACTCAACAATTATAATTGTGAAAATAAAGAGAGTAAGTATTCTGTGTAAATCGTAGTTTACACAACGCACTCGGTATCACTGTTTACCTAATACTTTTATAATGGTATAGCAAACAACGGAGCAGATGGGTCTCTTGTTTAAGAGAACACCACCACCCATGTTCAACCTGGGCATTGGTTGTGTTGACGGCTTTTTTTAAAAAGTTATATCCTCCTCACTCAGCAAAACAGTAGAAATACTGTTTCAGGCTGAGCATTCTATGAGCCCGTGGTATCACTTTGTACGAGCCAGCCCAATAAATTAGACTATATTAATACTAAAGAAACAGAGATATTTTTCATATAAAATTAGCAAACGAAATCAGTCTACAATAACAAATAAAACCAATTTTTTTATAGTTTAGACTGTATTTTTCCTTATAGGTAAAAAATTAATGGACAAATATGCCCATGTGTGCAAACAAAGAACGATGATCTAGATTCATTCAAATAACCAGATATATATTAAAAAACACAGAATAAAGGCTTCGAATAATAATGATTTCTGTCAAATTCATGTTTTCCGTGAAATGATTCACAGTGACCATACATTGCACGGTCACTGCGTTACCAGATGACGCAATAATGCTATGTATAATTGTTTATAAACAGGTATATGAGTCACTCACCTTGATTTAAATCACCTTATGTATAATTTAAAACCATCTAGGTTGTAGGAGATCCTTTGTGCGTTGTAGTTCCTTGTACATCTATCCATGTCTTTTTATATTTACCTCTGTTAGTTTAATAATCTCTATTATACCCTTTATTTAAACAAAGAGAACTCGAAGGCTACTAGACAGCTTTATAAGGATTTTGTCGCAAGAAAAGTTTTATATAAAATCCTACTACATCCATTCCACATATTAACATTATACCCGTGGGAGAGCCATGCTGAAGCATATAGCGCAAGAGTAGAGCCGTCTAGTCCGAAATGATACCACGGGCTCGCAGAGTAGTCAGCGTAAAACGGTTCTTGTACTGTTTCGCTGAGTGAGTGCGGATAGCGGAGGATTTAAAAAATACAGCCAGCAACCAATGCGCGGACTGTATCGTTGACTTCTGCGGTGATATTCTCTTACCATATAGGAGACCTGCCACATGTTCCGTTGGTTGTTATACCATAAAAAACATAGTTATTGCCAATAAAAATTAAACAACCTAGACTATTTCCATTGATAATTTATAAAACTCGTATTTCTAACGAAACTCTTCTAAACGACTTGACGTATTGTAGCAAATATTTGTATATTTAATAGGTCTGACAATAGAATGTACACTGTGTTAAAAAAATTATAATTATTAAAGCGAATATATAAATAATAATTATAGTTTTATGATTCAGCTAGTTAATATGGTTTTGATGTATTAAATAATTATTATTATACTCATAGTAATTGTTTTATTCTATTCCAGCTCTGCAGGAGATTAGCAAAGACGAATGCAAGGGCTCCGTTGGGATTCGTCTATCTTAAGATGTCCATAGAAGCATCCTTCATTTGAATACTCGTAATAATTTTAACTTTTCAATGAATATTTATCTCCTTTATTGTCATGACAGTTTATAAATGATTACTATGTGTCATTACTTAATAAAAAATAAATAAACTTGATGTAAAATATTCAATATTCTTGAAATAATAACACATTTAACTTTTGATAATTTCAACATAATGTAACAAGTTTAGGTATTTGCGTCTGACAAATTCCCAAATTTACCCGTGGACGAGAACTGCTGATGCACTCATTGGGCCAACTAGTCTGGGGTGATACCACGGAGCTTACAGAATACCAACGTGGAATAGTACTTGTGAAATAGGTTTTATAAATTCTAAAGCGGACAACGGAGCAGATGGGTCTCCTATATGGTAAGAGAACGCCTCCGCCCATGACAAACGCGCCACAATCCGCGCATGGTTGTGTTGCAGGCTTTTTACGCCGCTTCAGTGGCATTTTTAGGAGACTTCGATATCCTCACTCACTCTGCGAATCACAATACAAGTACCGTTTCACTTTGACTATTCTGTGAACCCGTGGTATCACTTCAGACGAGCTGGCTCAATTAGTGCGTCAGCATGGCTCTCACACGAGTGAAATGTCCACGGTTTTTGCGAGAGATTACCGGAGGCCGAATAAGTTATAACTTATACCGGTGTAGGAAGTTGTCAATACAACCTACAAAATAACAGGGATTGTGTTGCGATTGACCATGGGCGACTATAAAAGAACAATAGAAGATCGCATAGTGAAATTACAGTATTAGATTAGGTTGTACAAGACTGGTAAATTAAATGAATTATGATTTAAGTGAGAATTGAAGAGGTTCTCTTATTTGAGTTCTTTCGTTCCATCCAAATATTGTCGTCTGTTACAACTATTAAAACTATCCATATTTATTTGTATATACATATTAACAAATTGTGAAATATAAAGATATCTTAGTATTTATATATTTTATATATTAGCTCACAGAATAGTCAGCGTGAAACGGTACTTGTAATGTGTTTCGCAGAGTGAGTGAGGATATTGGAGGACCTTAAAAATGACGCTTAAGTGGTGTAAAAAGTTGGCAACACAAGCAATCCGCGGACTGTGGCACGTTGTCCATGGGCGGCGGTGTTCTCTTACCATACAGGTGACCCACCTGCTCCTTTGTCCGCTATACTTTTAAAAAAAATTATATAGTAGTCCCTCCCTCATGAAACTGTTAAAAAGACATAATTACAAATAAGTTTATTAAAAAGCCTAAAAAAATTAAACAAAGTACAGTATTGTAATAAATAATGTTAAATGAATTAATCTAGGCGGATATGACAATATTCAAATCATTCAATTCAGTAGTTTTATTTTGATTTCGTAAACATGACATTATTAGTTTAATTATAATTAATTATTCTTAATTTTAATGTTAGTCTTCTGCTTAGTTTAAGAATAATCTTAATTAATTTTATTATATTTAATTCATGATATTTATAGTTGACACTTGTCAGTTTTGAATGTTAGTAAGGTTTAAGTAAGTACCTTTCTAGTAACAAATTTGTAAATCAAATAGGTAACTCATTTTATAGAATTTTTAAAAAACACAATTTATCCACTAAAAAAATTAGGAACTCCGAGTTGCCAAATAATTAAAAACAATAATTTGGATTGAAGTACAAAGCATTCTTTAACTATGCTGTTACCATATTTTGACATTTTCTATAATATTTTGGAGTACAAAGACTTTTTGCAATGACTACCCGCTGTGGTCCTGACAGCTTACAAAACATACCTCGTATTTTCTCGTACCTACCACATACGATGCCATGTTTTTAATAAATCAAACAAAAATTATTGATTAGGACAAACATTTGTTGAAATATTTAAGTAACAATTTTGATTTATATAAACGTCATGACCGATTTCATAATTCCTAAGTACTATTCCAATTAATAACTAAGACAATACTTATTCAAATATGGACGCATTTGATAGAGCTGTTGCCATTTCAACATTCACCCAATCCTGTGATGGCATAATCTGGAATTAAATTTATTTGTTAATTCAATGTTTCACAAAAAATAAAAAATATTTAGAAAATTTAGAATCTCAATTGAGGATTAATCCTATTAAACATACTTAATATTTTCACCCGTGGAAGAGCGATGCTAACGCGTATGCGGACGCACTAATTGATCCGGCTCGTCCTTTGTAATACCACGGGCAAACAGAATTCCAAACGTGAAAAGGTACTTGATCTGTGTTTCGCTGAGTGAGGGTATCGAGGAGGCGTAAAAAGCCGGCAACACAACCCATGCACGGATTGTGCCTTGGTTGCCTTGCCACCTGCTCCGTTGTCCTATAGATTTTTTTTTTAGCAATTTTATTGGGAGAGCCATGTTGAAGCATATGCTGCCGCACTATAGGGCCAGCTCCTCCGAAGTGATACGCCGGGCTCACAGAAACCCAACGCGAAACAGAACTCGTTCTGTGCTTCGCTGAGTGAGTGAGAATATCGTAAGAACGTGAAATTATACCGCTGAAGTCACATAAAAAACTGACAACACAACCAAAGCGTGGATTATGGCGTGGTTGTCCATGGGCGGCGGTGATCTCTTAATATAAAATCCCGCTTGCTCCGTTGTCGGCTATTCAACAAAAAAATATTGATTTAATTAATAATTACGTAAATCGAAGTAGTAGTACAATTACTGTTTACAGCAAGGCATACAATATGGGGGATTTGCTTCGAATTTTATTATAGGAATCTAAAACAGTCTTATTTCTTTACAACTTAGATGATTTTTTTTATAAATACAACATCTCTTATAAATAAATCTTAATATTATAATTTACAACACAATATTAATTATTCGGAATTATTATTAATTATTTATATCGGAGACATAAATTAAGTTATAAACACAATTTCTCGTCTAAATATGGGTTAGTTATAAATCTTGAGTTCTATTTTAAGGGCTTTGATTTATATACGAAGAGACAGTTATTGTATATCGGTTATTTTAAGACACCTTATCTAGGCGGAGAAATTTAATTATAGTTAATATTATGAACGCCAACTCCGTTGGAGTAACAAGTTCCTTCATAATGTTTAAGAAATATTTTCATTCAAATTTGGCGTGAATAACGTGTAACGGACAAAATTTTACACTTTACATCGGATTTTTCAAGTTGAATTGATTCTTTGTCTAAATTATACTAAGTATTATATTTTTCTAGATAACCTAATTTTGTATATATCGCAGTCATCTAGTTGAATCCGCTATTTGATCGAATAACTAGCGCATTCATTGAATGATGACATTTAATTGAATGACTGAAGGACAACTGGCCAAGATGATTGTAACGTTCAGTGTTGACTGAACGTTATTTAGCGTAGTCGTTGAATGAGATATTTGGCTGAAATTTAGGTTAGGTTAGGAATAGGTACATCCATGCTGTCACACTGATTCATTACGAAAAGCTCAATTTAAAGTGAAATTAATTAAAAAAATTATCACCACAATACTATGTGAGCGAGTTGTTTGACGTCATATTTGTTTAGGTGACTACTAACCCCGCAGTGGGAAAAAAATGAACTAAAATACAATCACTTGTCTAATTTTACGTTCTCTGTTCAAAGGGCTATGCTACAAACCGCTAACTTGTTGGATGTTGAGTGATGCTTGTTCAGTTCACGTTCGGCTTAGTCATTCAATGAACGCGCTAATCATTCAATCAAATAGCGGATCCAACCAGATGACTGCGATATATATGTTATTTTTAATACATACAAGTGCTTTCTAGACATGAAACAGCCTCAAGCTCGCACAGCGTGGCAAACGTTCGAGCAGTGCCCGTAGCATCGAAGGCGCACACAGGTCCAGCTGGCGGTGAGGCACACCTGCCCGCGCAAAGTGGGGGAGGTACCCCCTCACGAACACGTGCTTTAATTACACTGGGGGGCACCAGGGCCTTCGGACCCTCAACATCATTATCTTCAGTGATATACACTGGTCCCAGGATTGGTAGATTTGCTAAATGGGCCTCTTGCAACGCTGCAACAAAAGAAATAATAATTCTACATAGTCAACATAAGCATTCTACTTTCAGATACTTATTTCACACCTTTAGTTTAACATTTACCAAAAGAATTGAAAGCAATAATTAGAATAGATTAATAATTATTTTAATCTAAATAACAATATACTCTATATTTATTTATGGAAGAAGTGGCAAGCGAGCAGGAGCCTTGAATATCCTCCTCCTATGAACACACCTAGCCCTTGCAGCGCCGCGGGTCCCCAAATCGTATTGGTTTGGAAATAATTTATAACCGGTTGCAAATTCCATGAAACATTCCGTTAAAATCACTAATTAACAATATGATTCATAAATTGGAGCATTTGTTTGTTTTATTCCATTATTGTCGCCATGTGACCCTCGTATCTAATCAATAATATTTGTAAGTCATGAGTTTCACTATGATCTCAGCGTTACTGCGTATTTATTGATAACATTAATATCAAATTTTAGCAAAAGATCAACCTTATTGACTTTGATATCGCTAATAAACTCTTAAAATTGTAAATTTTAATACGGCACAAAGACAAGAGCACAAATGTTTAATAAAAGAATCTTGGGATATTATAATTATAACACTTCTTAGTCTGTCATGACAGTAAATATTTAGATAAAAACAAAATGTTAGAAATTACAGTAATTGTTTTTCATTTGATTACGATTAACTACCATACTTAGGGCGGCATATTTGGAGCACACAAAAGAAAAACGTCTTGGGGTTTTAACAAAATTTATAATACTAAAGCAGTGTACATTACTTAACACTCATCTGTATGTGAAAAAATACTAAACGTTCCGTAGAATATAGGATATATAGGATAGTCATATATTTAAAGATATTTATCCGGCATTCTTCAATAATTTAATTTTTACCTCACAATACACTCCGATACAACATAATAACTTCAAAACCAACTGTCATTCTCGACAATGTTGCTATACTAATAAAACAAAAATGACCAAAAATTAAACAGATAAACCAAAATTAAATTTAATCTATACGACCTGTATATCAATATTACAATTTAATTTGTTTTAGACCAATCCTATAAATAATATGGTTGACCCAAAATAAACGCAAAATTTAAATTGATCTGTTAAAAATTTAGTTTTATTTTAGGGTTGCCAACACATGACTTGATAAATGGCGTCAAATTCAAACTATGCGTAAATTTTAGAATAGAGGTGCTATTATTAACATAATTATAAAGTAAAAAGACGTCAAGTTTTGTTATTATGGAAGCAATTAGCACGATCAAAAAGGTCAAAACATAATATGTGATATAAGGTAACGGAACACGTAAATCTAGAATTACGCGGTTTTTAGAACTACTTTTCTGTTCTTGAGGTTTTAGTTCTATTTATCGTTTATGATGTAGCTGGCTACTAAGCATTGCAGACGATTTTTCATAAGACATAGAATACCATTAACATTGATAAATTTTTTTTGGGTTAAACGAAAAAAAATTTAAGCTACTACCTACTACTTATGCTACCTAAGTACCTAAGCTACTACCAAGCAGTTTTCTAAGCTACCGGGATTCAATCTTTGCTAATTTACAATTATTATTATTTTTTAATTGTAGGTAGGATATAATACCTATAAGTTACATTTTAATCAAGCTACTAAGCATAGCGTAAGATGAGGCATGAAAGAACATTAGGTGCCAATAATAATGGGTTATATGAAAAAATTAAAATATAAGATCCACGTGGCCTAGCAGTCGTCAGACCTACCGCGATGCTATGGGTTCCAACCCTGGTCTGAAAAGAATTTTTAAATTATTTAAAAATTGTATTTGGGCTTAGGAAGTGCTTGTTCAGCGAATGCCATATTTAATATCACGGGCTCACTGAGTACCTGCGTGAAATAGTACTTGTACTGTGATTCCTGAAGCCTTTTAAGTTAGATAGTATAAAGCTGACAACATAAAAAAAGCATGGATTACGGTGTGGTTGACAATCTTTTACTCAATTTTTTACGCAATTGCGATTACCTACTTGTTATCATACTATGTAGTATTAAATAAAGCGTGAGAAAATGGGATGTAGTGATATCGTATCCTGCTGATTCACAAAAACTTCCGACTGTATTATATAAATTAGTGGGTATAATTTATTTTAACCAACTACAGTCGCCATCATTATTTTTTGGTATATATGATAACGGTGAAGGTAGGTCTCCTATACGGTAAGAGAATACAATCACCCATGGGCAAACGCGCTTCAGACCGCATTTAGGTTGTGTTGCCGGCTTTTTACGCCACTTTGTCAGCATAATTTAACTCTTTAAGAAACAAAAGAATCGCATAGATTTGTAAGCATATACTGAACTTCGTACTAATTGTAAATAGCTTTGTAAATAACACAGATATCGTATAGACTTAATGCGTCAGTCACAGTTTATCTGTCAAAGTGCGAGGCTTAGTAGCCAGCCAGTGAACCTTGTCGTGGCATGATAACCTTCTGAGCAAGCCGCCATACGGTCTAACTCCATTTACTGGTAACAATAATTAATGTAAACCAATACAGAAATCATTTAGCAAGCAATTTCCAAGAACTAAGGATATACAATGTATGTTATTAAAATCTACAATAAATTAGCTGAGACTATTTTGCACTTCATCATCATCATCATCATCATCATCAGCCTGTCAAGTCCACTACTGGACATAGGCTTCCCCTCGATTCAGTGGAAACATGGGCGGTGCTTGAGTTTCTCCAGCGATGCCGCATTGACTTTCGGTACATCGCAGTGTTGAAGTGTTTGTATAACAACGCCACCATGTCAATCCGAGTACAGGAGTAGAGCACGAAGGCGATCCCACTGAGAAGAGGCGTAAGACAGGGAGACGTTATATCTCCGAAACGGTTTACTGCCGTAATGGAGGACTTGGCATTCGCCGTTGATGTTGAATCATCTCAATCGGCGAATACATCACTCATCTCTGTTGGAGGCTCGGTACTCGAAGGTCAAGACTCATATATCTACCCAGGGCAAGTAGTCCAATTAGGTAGGTCCAACTTCGAGAAAGAGGTCAACCGCCAAATCCATCTCGGTTGGACAGCGTTCGGGAAACTACGCAACGGCTTTTCGTCCGACATACCTCAGTGCCTTAAGACAAAAGTTTTTAACCAGTGTGTGTTTCCAGAGATGACTTACGGTGCGGAGACGTTGTTTCTCACCATCGGCCTCATTTCAAAGCTCAGAGTCGCTCAGCGAGCTATGGAAAGGGTAAGCTATGCTCGGAGTTTCGCTACGTGATCGAATCAGAAATGAGGAGATCCGTAGACGAACTAAAGTTACCGACATAGCCCGCCAAATTACCAAGCTAAAGTGGCAATGGGCAGGCCGATGGGGTCGAAAAGTGTTAGAGTGGAAACCACGGACCGGCAAACGCAGCGTGGAACGTCTCACAAAGTGGACAGACGAACTTATAAAGGTCGCCGGAAGACGCTGTATGCAGATTGCAGGTAGGTATTCATGGAATTCCAAAGGAGAGGCCTATGTCCAGCAGTGAACGTCTTACGGCTGAAAATGTTGATGATGTATTTTTTTATTTAAAAATATACAAAAAATGTCACAGACTCGTAATTTAATAATATAGATTTCTACAAGTAATTAAATTATATCGAAACAGCTGCGATAATTAAACGGGCTAAAGATAAAAAAACTATTAAAACCATATCTACTACACAATATAGGAATATACCTGGAATATAAAAATAACATGTAAAGAGAATCGAAAGAAGAAATAAATAGTATCACACCCGTGGGAGAGTCACGAAGAAGCATATGCTGACGCACTTATTGGGCCGGCGCGTCCGGAGTGATACCACGGGCTCACAGAATACTCAGCGTGAAACGGTACTGTGTTTCGCAGAGTGAGTGAGGATATCGGAGGCCTTAAGAGTGTCATAAAAAGCTGACAACACAACCAATGCGTGGACTTAGGCGCGGTTGTTCATGGGCGGCGGTGTTCTCTTACCATATAGGAAACCCACCTGCTCCGTTGTCCGCAATAGAATAAAATAAAAAAATAAAATTAGAAATTGTAGAAGCACGTTTACGAATATTGTATACGCCATTAATAGAAAATGCGATAGTAAATTCATGACGTATGTGATAATATGATCTGTGGGATTCCCATAAACCACCTTCATGTTTAAAAACGATTAAGCATTTATTTCCTTCTCTTCTTCAATGAGGTAATTGTATCTAGGAAACTTGCCTGTTAAGAAATCAGTGAAAGAGCTGAAGGACAGCTTAGTGGCACTTATATAGAATTTATATTATTTAAACAAAGACATTGCCTGCTTGGATTCGTATCTGTGTGTTTACATTTTATAATTCCCATGATTGGAATATTTGTTAGTTTTTAATACGATGAAAAAAACTGAAATACATAATTGTGTGGGTAAATATGGTTTATAATTTCAGCAAAGTTAGACGCATCCATTTATATGGAATTTAGTTGTTTAAGTGTTATAGAAAAAAGCAAACTTACCAATAATAATTATAAAGCATGAAATAACCGTGCCGCTTTTCATTTCCACCAGCACCACTCCTTACGTGTTGAGAGGTACTATCGGAAGGTAAATTTTCGTAGAACTAATGTTGTTTGGTAGAGATTTATTGGCTTACTGCATCAGTAGAGTTCGGAGCGTGCTGCAGGATGGACGATAGTGGGGAAGTGGGCGCGGTCATAGATAACCTCTGCCACGGCCAGAGGACACCGATAACAGCGCCTTTCGACAAGAGCTATGAGTATTACCTCGAAGCTACGATAAATGTCCAACATTCAATTTTTTTATTAAAGCGGTGGCAAACTAACAGGAAGCTCATCTAGGATAAGTGTTCCTCCACCTATGAAAAACCTTAGCTCATGTAGAGTCGCGGGTGCGTTGCTGGCCTTTAAGGAACAGATACGCTCTGTTCTTGAAGGTCCCCAAGCCGTATGTCAATGTTTATATATATCGATGACATATCCATTGAACTACGATGAACTTGAAGTTTTGTAAATTATTAAAGCATTTAACGAATCCCGTCTTCAAACAAAAGATTCGTGTTTACTTTGTCAGACTTAGGTTGATAATTTTGACAGATCGCATACAGCCTACATCCACTTTCGATATCAAGACCTTTTTTATCGAAACAGTGGCAAGCGAGCAGGAGGTTCACATAGGGTCAGGTCAGGTCCTCCATCCATGGACACCTTTACAGAGCCGCGGGTGAATTGCCGGCCTTCTAACCATAGGTACGCTATTTTTTTAAGGTTCCCAAGTCATATTAGTTTGGAAATATCTCTGCATGCGGCTGAATCCATAGAATCGTGGTGCGCAGCATAAAATGCCTAAAAACGCTCAGTTGGGGAACGACAAACATTGAGATGATACGGATGAAATAATCAGTGTACAAATAAATTAAGGATCCATCGCATTATTTGTTTTGTTATCGTTCCACAACTGAGCATTTTTAGGTATTTTATGCTGCGCACCATCTCTATGGAATCAGCCGCCAGCAGGCCTTAAAGGCCGGCAACGCACCTGTGGCTCTACAAGGCTAGGGGTGGCCATATATGGAGGACCGCTTACCCTTGATGAGCCTGTTGCTCGTTTAGGTACTAACATTTCCATAAAAGAAGCTGGCAACGGGGCAGATGTTATGTTAAGACATCAGCGCCGCCCATAGACAGTCGCACCTCAATCCGAGCGGTTAGATTATTTTGCAGCCTTTTAAGCGGTAGAGCTTGGTGGGCTTCATGGATACTCACACAACTAAACTCAGTACCGGTATTGTTTCACGACACATCTATATCATCTGTTGTACATCTATATCAGCTTCAGCGTCAGATTCGCTCAATCGCGCTAGCTTACGTATGTGCTCTATATGAGAAGCTAAGAGTTAGAAGTTACCTTTGTTTTATTCTATAGTAGACAACGGAGCAGGTGGGTTTCCTATATTGTAAGAGAACACCGAGGTCTATGAACAACCGCGCTACAGTCCGCGCATGATTGTGTTGCCGGTTTTTTACGCCGGCATTTTAAAGGGTCTCCGATATCCTCACTCTGCGAAACACAATACAAGTACCGTTTCACGCTCAGTATTCTGTGTTCCCGTCGTATCACTTCGAACGAGCCGGTTCAATTGGTGCGTCAGTGTATGCTTCAGCATGGCTCGCCTACAAACCTGTCAATGTATATGAATAGTTGATAAAAATTATCTTTTATTTATAACAATTTAATTGTTTCAATAAGAAGAACATATCTTGCTATTTATTAAATAACTGTTCTTGTAAGTTCTTCCAGACTAGCCTCATTCCCCGAAAGGAATTATTAATTAGAATGATGACACAGTAGGCATGCCTATGTCATAAAATATATTATAGCAATCATTGAAACCGTGTTTTATACATAATTGTTGACAGCTTATTATAACGAATGACCAAAATAATATGGGAGTTTTGAGACATGATTATATTACGGGCTTTTACAAGGCGTAATTCCCGCAAAACATCATAATTGTTTGTAAATTGACTCAGAGGCAACGAGGATTTTCAAGTCAAAGACAAAATAGTCAAAGAAATAATAGAGGTACTTACAAATAATATCACCTACATTTAAAAATTACTAGTGGACACGGCAGACGTCGTTCTGCGCTATACGCAACCTACCGAGTTTATATGAACCCTTAGTAATGTATGGACCCACTAAACACGAAACATTACCCTTTATTTTTATACTTGGATAAAAAGTTCTATGTCCTTCTTCTGGTTCTAAGCTACCTTCCCTTCAATTTATAGCCAAATCAGTTCGGTTGTTGACCTATAAATAGTGTAACTAACATGTCTTTTTTATTTATTTTTGTGATAACAAATGCACATCAGCGATAAAATAAAACAATTTTCAAAACATTTTTAGAAGAAAACAACGAATAATTTAGATTGAATTAATATGCCTTTTGCCAATACGAAGAAACAGAGATTGCTAAGACTATTTAAAAAGGAGTTTTGTTTGTTAATTATTTTCTTTTCTTTTATTTTCTTTATAAGAAAATAAATCAACATTTAAAATATTTAAAGATCCGCTTATCTTCACTAGAAAATATGTATTATTTTTTATTATAATTACAATTTACATTTACATTGATCACTTTACAGCGATAATTTAAAATCTTTTTTTGTGCAACGGAAATTATATGAAGTTTCTGACGAAACCTAATTGTATTGTAATTATATTTTCTTTATTATAACGAAGTAGTTATAATCACTTTTTCTCGAGTTATATTTGTCTCTGTAGTTCTATGAACTCATTTTTGTAAATCAGGTTTTTAAAACTTGTTTTTGAATACAGGATAATTTTTATCTTCTTGGGTCTTTACGTTGACCATATTAAAATGACGTTACTCTATATTATAATTTACAGTAGTGTTGTTAATGCATGTATATATTTTTTATAATCGTATCGATAAATTTTTCATAGTTATTTAATTAGTGTAAACTCTATACAACGACACTGAAGGGACTGCGCATTTTATGGTGTTAAGAAAATATCTATTTAATATTAGAATTTGTAGTTATATACATAAAATATAATCCTACTTGAACGCTTTTGCGTAACAGTATGTTATTTTTGTCTGACGTCTTTTGCTGCATTAGTAATTTTGTTGTATTTTTTTACTTATTTTATTTATATCTTGCGATATTGACAAATCTTGGTGATAAAAGAAGTAATATTCCAATAATTTAACTACTTCCAGAGCTTCTGTTCTGGCATTCAGCTTTATTTTGCCAAATTAAAAGGTACTATTTATCATTCAATTGTTGGCTTTATTGAGATGAGATATATGTGTATGGAATTCTAAACCAACCAAAGTCAATTGTCTACGAAGCTTTAGGGAGTTTGGGGTTAAATCGAGGGACGTTACATGGAGTTTACACTGCATTTATATAGACAAGAAATCTTTCCCAATATAACAACATATTACAGACCTTATTGCGGAAAAATATAGCAATTTCTTATAATTCTTTTCCTATTAAAACAACTTTTAATAGAAACTCTGTAACTCATACCACTCTATCTTTCTCTAGTCACTTTATCCTTTTATATTAATCTTAGATTAATACTGATTTAGATGTTTATGATTTGAGAGCCTCGTAGCTAAATGGTGTAATAGGTCTACCATGAATCGACAGGTATCGGGTTTTATCAAATCCCGGTCCGGATAATTATAACTTACTGTCTTAATTGTCACACCCGTGGACCGGCTCGTCCGAAGTGATACCACGGGCTCACAAAATACTCAGCGTAATGGTACTTAATTGTAATCGATAAAATGTCACATCTCTAATCTAAGAAGAGCAAAAAGTCGCACGATAAGTTTCGTTTATAAACACAGAGTTTATAAGTTGACATCAGTCTCTTGACCAGCTGTGGTCAGGTCAAGTTCGTTATTTTAATAAATTTCAATAAATTACAATGAATAAGTTCTTAGTTTTTCTTTTAATTGGTGAGTAACAAATTTAATATTTATCTATTTATTCTAGAGTCTAGAATCTAGAACATGTCTTTCCAGCATTGGAAATCTATATATTAGAAAATTATTAAAATTGTCTTAACTGAATATTATCCTCGTAATAATTATAATTATTGTAGCATTTTTATACAAATTTAACAAGTTATTTAACGTAAGAAATTGTTTTTCAATTTTTATAAATCAGTGCATAATCCAGTTTCTTTATTACAGTCATATTTCTTATCCTTTCCTTATATAACATATGTGAGTGTTTTAAAATATTTAGAAAAAGTAAGTCTATAAAGTGATTTTAATTCCCAAAATGGGATGTGAACATATTTATTATAGTATAGCGAGCAACGTAGCAGTTGGGTCTCATATATGTAAGAGAACACCGCGCCCATGGACAACCACGCCACAGTCCACGCATTGGTTGTGTTGCCGGCTGTTTACTCCACTCAAGCTGCATTTTGAGGGCCTCTTATATCCTAACTCACTCTGCGAAATACAGTACAAGTACCGTTTCACGTTGAATATTCCGAGAGGCAGTGGTATCACTTCGGACGAGCCGGCTCAATTAGTGCGTCCACATATGCTTCAGCATGGCTCTCCCTCGGGTCATAATATGGGGGCTTAACTGAATTGTGTATCTATAATAATATTTTCTTTACTTTTTTCATCAGTTTGTTTTGACATCATCTAGCTAACGCAATTCAAAGCCTAAAAATCATAACTTATTACTGAATTTAAAATTACTTATTAGAGTTAATTGAATCTTGATATGATCCAAAATAACTGTATACAAACAAATTGAACAATGATGGTTGAATACAATGAAACATAACTACGTCATTATGAATTTATGTTTACAGGATATTTTTTTTATTTAATTATAAATAAATAAGCTTGTTAATATGTTGTTAATGTGAATCTAAAAAATGTGTTATTTCGTTTGTTTCAACTTTAGTTATTAGAGATCGAAATAAACATGTTAGCTGTGAGAGAGCCATGCTGAAGCATATTCTGACGCAATAATTGTGTCGGCTTGTCCGAAATGATACCACGTACGCACAGAATACTCAGCGTGGAACGGTACTTGTACTATGTTTCGCAGAGTGGCACAAGCCAGCCACACAACCATGTGCGGACTATGACGCAGTGGTCCATGGGTGGCGGTGTTCTCTTACCATATAGGAGACTCACCTGCTCCGTTGTCCGCTATACAATAAAAAAAATCTATGATTAGTGTATAGTTCTTGGAGAATTTCCGTTATTTTGTTAGTAGCGTGACATATTTAAAGCTTGATTGATAATAATAAAAACCCAAAGAAACGACGTTAAGATAAAAATATTTAAACAAACAATAAATTTTATGACTTTGAATGCCCTTCGTTCGACATTAATGATGTAACGAATATTTGCACTAATCTCGATTCACAATTTTTTTTGTGAAAGTATTGTGAATGGCTGTATGTTCAAAAAAACATTATTACTATTAGCAAGCATAAAAATAAACAAAGAAATATCAAAATGTATTACAAAATTTTAACCTTCCTAATTTAGAATCAACTTTTTACATTTCGCAATCAAATTTACCAAAAAAAATTAAATTATTTGTAATTATTTTGTCAGTGTTTAAATAATAAATCTTTAATCATTTTAAAATTAATCTAATAGTCATAGATGAACGAAAAAACTAAATATTTGCATTCACATTCGTCCTCGCGAATTCCTAAATACACATTTGCTTGCATCACTATTTGACATATAATTTTAAACAATAAGGAAAAACCACAAATGTTAAGCGTGTCTTGCGATGTATAGTATCAGATCGAACTACAACAGTTTCACTAAAGTAGGAATAACAGGCAGTGATAAAATTTTATTTCAGATGTTATTGCTTTAAAAACATTCTATAAAACGTCCTTCTGGCTAAGTTTAAATTCTTTTTACTGGAATTTAAAACCAGAATCTCCGGCTCAATACCTTGCCTTTACATACTAGAGTAACTCCTGTCACATATTAATTGTTAAGAATAATTATACCAGAAATCTACTATCAAGAATAATTATGCAAATTAATATTTAACAAAGAAGGCAGCTACTTTAGTGACGATGTTATCTGGTCATTACACGCAGACAAAACTTTATTGTTTGTATTTACTTAGAAAAAAAGTTTATGATATCTATATCATACTCACTAAAAATATTTAAAAAAATCTAATACAGTTTGCATATTTTATTGAACTAGGTTCCAAGTTTCTACCGTATTATCGAAAATTTGACATATTGCCCTGTTTTCAATTTGTCAAAGTTGACAGTTCTGTTAAGTGGTTAATTTATTAGTATTTTCGTGTAGTAGGACTATAGGAAGAGACTCAGTTAAAATGGCTAACCAATTCGTTTTGGTTTCAGCATTTTTGAGCAATGTCTCTGGAAGAAGAATACGGCGACAAAATGAGGATGAATTAGAAGACAGATATGGCATGAACAGACCGTGGCCATCTGGTCCGTGGGGCAGACCAATAAGACCAAGCACGTTCCCCGACCGTCAACCAACTACAAGGCTTCCGCTTCCAGTCACTATTACTACCACGCAAGCATCTGTTGGGTTAGTATCTTTTTTGAAAACCGTGTGTATTATGAAAGATATAGCTGACGCCGAGATAATTGTTGCCATCGAAAATATTAAAATACTAATATTAATTAAAATAGCTATTGAGAATGAGTAGTTGACCATAGTGTGTATTATATGAATCACAAAGAAAATAAATTTCGTTTCGTTTATAAAATAGGATGTAGTCTTTGAAATTACCCTTTCTTATAGATAAGCATTATAAAGATTTTATAATTAATTATAGACCGACGACAGAATCGCCAGAGGTGCAAGCTTGTCAACAAAACTGTAAAGGAACGCCAGAGTACAACCCGGTTTGTGGTTCAAATGGCAAAGACTACGAGAATCCTGGCAGACTTTTCTGTGCCCAGATGTGTGGAGTTCGTAAGTATACCCTCATCATTTTACTTATCACTTATATCAAATAAAAATAAAGCTTAAATATTCTATGTGCAACATTCGAATGAAAAATTAATTTTAATTTAAATTAAATTTAAATTCAATTTTGTGTTGTGAATTACCTCTTTGAATTATGGTTAGATTTGATTTTTTGTAAATGTAACCACTTCGGGCCGGGAAGAAAAATTTCTATGAACAAAGTTATTAAATCATTATTATCATATATTATTAATCAATAAGGAAAACAGCTAAGCGAATCATTTTATCTTGATTACGATTGTTATTTATTATAATTAAAATAATTATTTAATACCACACCTTAGCTTATGCACGAGGAAAATCGCTACAAACAAACTCAACAAAACTTTAGCAACATTTATCTAATTCAAATGTTATATTTAACCATAATTATAAGTTAAAACTTATTAAACTTAACTTATATATATATCAATGTAGTTTTATATTAAATATCATTTAATATTTTTTTGCTTCATGTAATGTATAACAGAACATTACAAAGTAAAAATAACTATGTGAATATGTTTAAAAAGTTTTTATATGCTATATAGAACTATAGTTTATGAATAACAAAGATTGCTGGCTTGTAATAGAAATCATATTTACTATTTTATATTATTTAATAATTTTATATTAAATGCGAACGGTTTTCGGATTCTGCGTTATTCTAATAAACCTGTTTTATAATTCATTCTTTTAAACATGTTAATGTTTGTTTACAGCTGTGACGTTGCTACGACAAGCCAAATGCCCGTCTAGCCCAGCGCCGCCTACTTCATAGATAACGATTTAGGTATATTATTATAGATATAAGAGAATTATTTTTTAAAATCGAAATTCCTTTACTGTAAGTTGACAATGAAATTATCTTTATATATATATTACTCTTTTGAATTTATGTTTTATATTTTTTAAATAAAATATAAACAATTTTTTAAAATTTTATTATAACCCAACTTTATACAGCTGACTTTACAAGCATCAGAGGCTGTGTTTATATGTATTTTCTCTTACCATATAGGCTACCATATTGGAGACCCACCTGCTCCGTTGTCACCCAAAAAAAAAACTTTTTAAAATTCTATACAAAATTGATAAGAATTGATGCAAATATCTCACAAGGAAGTGTGAAAATCTAGTATCAGACGAGAAACGGAAATCTATACATATTTAGCCATACAATGTAAATTAACAATATATTCAGGTAACTAGCTGCATTTCATCTTAAAATAACTGAGCAATCATCAATAACTCTTGTTAAATTATTTATAATTTATTAAAGTATAAATAATTGTACTCGATGTTATTGTGAATCTATATTACCAAAAGCACTTACGTAAAGTTAAAACTTCCCGTGCGAGAGCTATGCGGAAACATATGCTGTCGCACTAATTGTACCGGCTCGTCCGAAATGAATCTAAGGGCTCTCTTCGTTTCACAGAATACTCAGCGTGAAACGTTACTTGTTTCAGTGAGTGAGTGAAGACATCAGAGGCTCTTAAAAATGACAGGAATACAACCATTGCGTGGTTGTCCATGACCAGCGGTGTTCTCTTACCATATAGGAGAACCAACCTGCTCCATTCAACGCTCTAACTTAAAAAAAGAGTTGTTTTGTTCAAATTATCTATCCACACTTGTCCTATATACTTTGATTTATTCTTTTAGTTTATAAATCACTAAAAGTCAAAAAATATATATAATCTGGTAGAGTACCGTGTCTTTAGGAATGTGGACTATGAATATCAAATAAATTACGTTTTCTTGTTGGACAGTAAGCTCATGTCACATGCATGATTCATGATAATTTTACCTAGAACTAGAGCAAAATTAAATCCTTGTTCTTACCATATAAGGTGTATAATAACCGGAAAACAAATTGCTTTCTACTAACATTTATCGATATAAGACAATAAAAAATGGATTGTCTGTACTTTGAAGATTATTTGCTCAATAAAACCCAATATTAGATGAAAATACTGATTTTAATCAAATCATATTCTTAGTATAGCAGTGGTTAAATGAAGAAAAAAGAATACATTTTCTTGGTAAGACGTCAACAATTTAACTACTCTGTTAAGACTCTTAGATCTTTCAATTGATCATTACAAATACTGTTTATAAAAATTTCATATTAACATATCCATATACTACCAAACTCATGTAATAGAAGTAGTTACTTAATATTAACTCTGGAAAATTCTTAAAAACATACTTAATAAATGTACAGTTAATGCCTTTTTTGATATTTAAATAAAAATTATTGTTATTTTCTTCTATGGAAACCATTGCAAACAGGAGGCTAATCTTGGATGAGATACTCCCCATGGAATCGCTAGCCCTTACAGTGCCGCGGGTGAGTTACCCGCCTTAGCCCTCTTAAAGTATCCTTTACAACTTTCTAAAAATATATTACTTTTTGGTATAATAAGTCACATAATACTTTAATTTATAAGACTTATTTGGAAAATAATTATGTATATGATATAAAAAAATGTGTCGTACTTCGATCGCTCAAAAACTCATGTGTTGGGCAATCACAAGGAAAATTTGAATAGTTCAAGGGTATTTCCAAATAAGACTATGAGAGCCTCGAAGCTAAGTGGTCTAATAGGTCGACCACGAAGCGAGAGGTATCAGGCTCGAATCCCGGCCCAGACAATGATTATAAATTATAACTTAATTTATAATTTATTCGGTTTCTCGAATGGCCTGGCAAAAGTGTCTTAATACAGTCACACCCGTCGGAGAGCCATGCTGAAGCATATGCGAGACGCACTATTTGGGCCGACTTGTCCGAAGTGACTCACAGAATACTCAACGTGAGACGGTACTTGTACTGTGTTTCTCTGAGTTAGGATATCGGAGGCAAGGGCCTCCGATATCCTAACTTTAAGGATAAATTATTTTTAAGGAAAAATCCCGCCTAAGTGGCGTAAAAAGCCGGCAATACAACCAATGCGCGGATTGTGGCGCTGTTGCCCATGGGGGGGGAGGTGTTCTCTTAGCATATAGAAGAACTCACATGCCCCGTTGTCCGCTATACTATATAAAAAAAAGGTTTGAATCCAAGTAAACCCAGGTAAATTTACCCTTCAAACTCCTATGAACATTTTGATACAATCATATTGTGACTCATATAAGTCATTAGATATCCGGTAAGGTAAAATCATATTACCCAACACTTCTAATTGAAGTTCATTTTGGTATCTCGCGGTGTCGTGATATGTTTTATTTTTATTCGATACGTGCAGTGACGATATAATGGCGTATTACACGAGTAAGTATCAATTTTCTTTTGTTTTTTTAATACTCGTAACTAATAGAGTCTGCATATACCGAAAATATTGCAAAAATGTACCTCCATTAAAATCATATAAATAATTGAGATATATAAAGCATTGAGAATACAAAGCATATAACTTGTAGGTTATGTATATATGTTGTATGTTGTAGCACTGTTGGGAATAAATTAATCCAATTATGAATGAAAATATTTATTATAAGAATGTTAATTTATCTTTAATATGATTAATTAATTATAATCGCTGTCTTCTTTACTCTAGTAATATTTGTAAAATATATTTCATTAATATGCTGGCTGGTACTCAAATCAACGTATGAAATGTGACAGAGGTCTTGCAAAATACGGATTTTTTTTGTTAAAGTGTAAAATAGATAAAATTAATAAATAAATATTATTGAAGGGATTGTTTATTTAAATAATTGACTTTAAATGTGAATTTACTATTTTTACACACACTTTATTTAATTTTAATCCGTAATAAAACGAGATTTACATATTTTGAACATATTATTATTATCATTTAACTCTAGTGGTAAATTCGGAAGAATAATAATTAGAAACAAATGAATACTTAGAAATATATGAACTATAATGACAATATTATAAATTAATTAAAGTTTAATTATAGCCGACACAAAACATTCAAATAACTGTGATCTAAAATGTTTAAAATATCTACTTTAATTATATTTTATAAACAAAGTTGAAACAATTTTAATGTAAATATAGAATAAGAGTAAAACAACGATATCGTATGTAAACATTAAATGGTAATCCCAAAGACGTTTGAATAAACTTCTAGAAAAACGTAATGTCACTACAAAGGCGTAGGACCAGCAAGAATATATTAATAAAATGAAAAAGTAAGCTATTACACGAATATTTGGCCAGATTGATTCGATGAGTTTCATAAAAATGATATAAATGAGAAATTAGAAACACTGTATTAAATTCCAAATTCAATTTTCATATTGAGTCATATGTGAGAACACCGCCGACCATGGACAACTGTGCCTCAGTCCGCGCTTTGATTGTGTTGCCGGATTTCTACGCCGCTTAAGCGGAATAATTAAATAACTCACTCACTCAGCCAAATACCGTTTCCGTTTCGCGCTGAGTTTTCCGTGAGCGCGTGGTATCTCTTCAGATGAGCTGGCCCAATTTGTCAGAATGCTTCAGCATGGCCCTCCCACAGGTGCAACAAAAAATTAACATAGGTCAGAAACAAATTCATATTTCATATAAATAACATTTTAAAACTTTTATCTTTTTAAAATGATTAATAGATATAGTAAATAAAAAATCGCCATACCTCTGGAGACAGCTGGAGCTAAAATATGTATAATGTCTAAACGCTGAAGTATACGACATTTAATAATTCTTATGTTGATAACATTTACTTCATTTGTTTACAGTTTTTCTGGTAATGCTGTTATGCCAAATGTCATTATCTTATCCAAATTGGCATTCTCCAATCGGGGGTCATGGAAGTGACAACGATTCAGATTATATAAACAGAATTGTTTTTCCTCCCAACGATGAAGATTATTATCCCACTTGGTGAGTTTTCTTTTGATCATTTTACGGTAGCTCTAAATAGCTTCTTAAGAGATGTGCATTATAGAAACAGATGGCCACAGATCATCCGATCCAAAAGTAACCCTAGTGCTGACCACGATACTCAAAGACGAGGGACTGACTCAGAGAGAGGGAGACCGTTGCTCTTGCTGATACCTATGACGTAAACAATTATTTTCCGTCATTGAATTTTCAAATTTCTTAAGGAAATATCTTTGGATAAATCCGCAAATATATAACATTAAATGTTAATTAATTTTAACCGTGGGAGAGCCATGCTGAAGCATATGCTGACGTACTAATTGGGCCGGCTCGTTCGATGTGATACCACTGGCTCACAGAATACTCAGCGTGAAATGGTTCTAGTACTGGGTTTCGCAGAGTGAATGCGGATATCGCAGGTCCTTAAAAATGTCGCTTAAGCCGCGTAAAAAGCCGACAGTACAACCAATGCGCGGACTGTGGCGCGGTTGTTCATGGGCGGCGGTGTTCTCTTGCAATATAGGAGATATCCACCTGCTCCGTTGTCCGTTATAGGATAAAAAACACTCAATAATTTAAATTATATTTAATTTATCTCAAAAATTTCTAATCATTTGATGTTTTGAACATTCGATAATTCGTATTACGTAGTTCATTGTGTTTCGAATGAACTATTGCTATATTATTATTAAAAAATGTCGTGTTCTAAAATAAACTAGTATTTGTAATAAGCAGAAATGTTCTTGATAATCATATCAAATATTGTATTAAGTATTGTCGTTAAGCACATATCACTGAAGAGGGATCAGTGACCGCAGATAAAGGCTTTCTAATGCAAGTAAACATCCCGATAAGATAGTTTAAGTATTAAAACATATTTTGAACTAGTATAGCTATGCAATAGATCAGTCTTCCGTGTGAACTTGTCAAGTGTCAACTTTTTGTGTGCAAATTACATTTAGCAAAAGGTACATTTTTAAAACTATGCCACAAATAAAAAAAATCTTATATAAATTAATCAATATTTATGCATTAAGTACCAAAACAATGAAAGAAAAATCTCTCGCTTGTGCACTCGAGTGAATATATATATACCTAAGCATTTTTCTACCCTTACTTATGACTTACCAGATGTTTATAAGGAGCACACATTTTGCGGAACACTGTAATAGATAACTGTGTTGCAAAAATTCTAGGCTTTCTTTGTTTGGCTTGTTTCTTTTGAAATAATATTTCAACATTTCTCATAATGTTTAACTAACTTTTACAAATTTCACTACGCCAAATTTTAGAAATTTAGATATTATGTTTATGATTGCACGGAATTTTTTTAATCAATTGAACTTAATAGTTATATATTATGATAATTCATAGGTAGTTCTTTTAATAACAGGATATCAAAAGAGCGATTTAAAAGTTTTTTACAAAATATATTTCTAAGTGAGCTAAAAATTAAATTAACTTTTAAATATTTTAAAAGACTATAAAACAGATACTACATTGTAAATAAGATATTGTCTGTGTAGTGATGTAAATGCATTATGTAATATTAAATGCTATTTAAAACCAATAATAAAATCCCCGGAACGTCATAAACGGCCATCGTTATGTTTCGACATAATTAACGATAGATGATCAATAACGCTGGGTCAGCTGACGTCAGTTTTGGCTGACGCATAAATGAACTTTTTTTTGAAATGACGTTTCGCTGTTAGCTTTAGAACTAAACGCGGGCGGGACGAGAAATTGGTTCCCCATTTTTATAATTTTGACTCCTGCCCAAAGGGATCTCGTCAGAGGACCAAGTCTCGCACGGAAGCCAAATATACCAAATATATTACAATAGTAAAAAAGTTACTTGTCATTATATTTATTAATATATTTTTTTATTATGGTAAGAGAACACCGCCGTCCATGAACAACCGCACAACAGTTCGCGCATTGGTTGTGTTGCCGGCTTTTTACGTCACTTATGCGGCATTGTTTAAGGGCCTACGATATCCTCACTCACTCTGCGAAATACGGAGGAGCCGGCTTAATTGGTGCGTCAGCTATGCTTCACCATAGTTCTCCCACGGGTAAAAGGTTTTTAACCTGACTTTAAATATATTCTTATAAATATAACCATTATTATTTTAAATTAATAATAATACCCTCATGATTTGATTCAGGTGGCAGATCACTACGACACAACGACCACACAGTAACAACCTTCAAGGCTGCATATCCTCATGTCCTATGACGTCATTCAACCCTGTTTGTGGTACCAATGATGTAACCTATCAGGATATAGGTCAACTACAATGTGTTATTCGCTGTGGGCTTAGTAAGTATTACTCGGTTGAATACTTAAAATATCATATGGTAAAAATATTGATGACCTTATAAAGGTCGCCGGAAGACGCTGGATGCAGGTCGCCTCAGACAGGTATTCATGGAGTTCCAAAGGGAAGGCCTATGTCCAACAGTGCACGTCTTATGGCTGAAATGATAATGGTGATGATGAAAAATATTGACGATCAGATTTTCTCTGTTAAGCTTGACTCCATGACGTTACGTACCTAATAATCTTTTAATATATTTATCAGATATAATGTCCCTAGGAATTGTTTTTATGGTATAGCGGAAAACAGAGCAGGTGGGTCTGTTCTCTATTGAGGAGATCACCACCGCTCATGGATGCCACAGTTCACACATTGGTTGTGATGCCGGATTTTCGCTCTGGTTAAGCGACAAGTTAAAGGGCCTCTGACATCCTTACTCACTCATCGAAACACGGTAGAAGCACCGTTTTTAGTACAACTACTATTTCACGCTGAGTATTTTGTGTGCCCGTGGTATTGCGGATGAGCCGATCCAATTAGTGCGTCAACATGGCTCTCCCATGGGTGAAACACAAATACAAATATATTTCGACATTAAAAATCGAGGCAGAATACAAAGTACCATCCGTATCACTTCGATCTTTGTCTTTCTATAACGTTTTTTTAAGGCATGATGTGCCACGCACCGCTCTGTTGAACCTGATTCCTACAATATTATGTCCAAACCATTACGACTTTTAGACCATCAAAAAAAAAAATAGCTATGCCTATAAGGACAGCATCTCACCCGCGACTATATTGGGGCTAGGTGTATCCATTAGCGGTAAAGTAATCCTAGATGAGCCATCTGATCATTTGGCTTCCGATCTTTTAAATAAAAGTATGTGGTATTAAATGTATATAGTACAAAAAAAGGTTTTTCGGTACTCCTTACAAACGGAAGTATTTTTTTATAAAAAGTCATCTATGTCCTGATTAGATGACTGTAAGAATTTTACATGTAAATGTAGTTAAAAGGTCAATATAAGTTTTATATATTATATTTTAATAAGTTAGATTAATTATAAGGTTTAAGTTAAATTTTATATTTTAATTTTATGTATAAATATTTTGAAATATTTCAATTCCAATTTCAATACAACAGGTTAACTTTTAAATTGTAGATAGATAGATAGATAGATGTCATTCTACAAGTTTTTTACACTCGTTCCAGATATCCAAGTCAAGCAATGGTCAGCATGTGATGCTGATTCCGTGGAATCAAAAAACAACCTTCAAATTTGCATCAATAGATGTCCAACAACCACCGAGTATTTACCCGTATGTGGAACGGATAACGTAACCTATAATAATATTGGAAAGCTCTATTGTGCACAAAATTGTGGAGTTCGTAAGTACAATTTTACAATTATAAATATACAATAAATTTGATCCGTTGGAGAGCCATGGTGAAGCATAAGCTGACGCATCAATTGAGCCGGCTCGTCCGAAGTGATACCACGGGCTCACAAATTCTGTACTGTATTTCGCAGAGTGAGGATATCGGAAGCCTTTAAAAATGCTGCTTCAATCAGCCCCATCGGCCACCTGCTCTACGTGCAATGTGGCCTGCCCATTGCCATTAATTCGGAGGGCTATATCGGTGAACTTTAATTCGTCTACGGATCTCCTCATTTCTGATTCATATATTTGTAATTACAGGTGTACAGCTGAAACGTAACGCACCCTGTCCAACCACAAGTGTTACATCTCCTACAGCAGCATCAAGCATTGATATAAAAAATACATGTCTCTCGGCATGCCCAACAACCTCAGTGTACATTCCCGTCTGTGGCTCCGATGGCGTAACCTACTCAAATATCGGCAAACTGGACTGTGCAAAGAAATGTGGTGTTGGTACGTATTACTCTTTTTTATTTTTTAGGGGACAACGGAGCAGGTAAGTATCCTATATGGTAAGAGAACACCGCCGGCCATGAATAACCGCGACATAGTCCGCGCATTGGTTGTGTTGGCGGCATTTTTACACCGCTTAAGCAGCACTTTTAAGGGCCTCCGATATTCTCACTCACTCTGCGGAATAAGTACAAGTACCGTTTCACGCTGGTGGTATCGTGGTACCGTGGTATCACTTCGGACTCCCCGGCCTAATGTGTGCATCAAAATAATGTGCTTTAACATGGCTATCTCACAGGTGCGACAGTATTAAGACTCTCGCCCGGCCACTGTCAAACCCTACCAGAGTCTGAATAAATTATAATTGTCGGGATTAATTCGGAACCGATACCTCTCGCTTCATGGTAGACTTATTAATCCACTTAGCTACGAGGCTCTCAACATAGTTCGTAACTTAGAATCAGGAAAAGGATTACTTTTTATGGCATTACAAAAGTTGAGGGTAATGATTTTAGTGTATCTGTTTTTTGGTTTTGGTGGACCCATTGATTGCTGAAGTTCATAATTGGATTCGGAAGGTTGCGTACCGGGCAGAACGACATCTTCCGGGTTAACAATTTTTTTATATATGATCTTACAAAAATTTAACAGTTTAAAGTGGAGTTGAATAAATATCGTTAAAACTTTGAAAAATTATGCTACCTAGATTTGCTACCTAAACTATACCATTATCTGTGATAATGTTATCAGAGGTCTGTCAGAAAGACTGTTTCAAAGTAAAATTTATGGACGATGGGTATAAACACCTAAATTAATGATTTATCTTTTTTAGATTTTAAGTTTTTTTTTCTTTTGGATGTAAAGATTAAATAATAATAATAAACAAATATATAAACTTTTAGTATTCTTTATTTCAGATGTTACACTGAAAAAACGCACAGCGTGCTTTCTTAACACAACACCTTCACCACAGACTAGAACGATAAATGTTCCATTCCCTGCCATGACAACGCAATCTACAGATACCAAAATACCAAAGGAAATTCTCGATCAGATCTTTACGAATCCTTTGACTAATGAAGACAATGAAGCCCGTATTGACCCTAAGAATTTCTTAATATCTTAGTCAGATGAATAATGATAGTTTATCTAATGATAGTTTAGTCTTATGAATTCTATCAGATTTAAGAATAGACATAACTTACCATCATGTATTTCTAAGTTTACCTTTCTTTAATAAAATAGTAGAAGAGTAAACGAGTAATTAGGTTAAGTTTATAACTATAGTCAATACATATAAAATAATCAAATTTACATACATACTTAACAAAATATGTTGATTGATTAAAAAATATTTAATACGTGGAAGCAACGATAAAAATAGTTTAAGAATAAAAAGAATTGTACGTGTATATTGTGATTAGTAATTTATTCATTTTAAATAAAAAGAAACTATAAATAATTTAATTTTTATTTTTAAAACCTCTTCCATAGACTTCGTTCGTTCGTCCTAGAATATAAAAATGAATGATGAATTAGCTCATACACAAGTTTAGCTCGAAAGAAAAAAGTCCCGATCTCTATTACTAGGCTAAACAGGTACTGCGATAATTAATGCTTTTAAAATGGCAGCTACTTATAGAAGTAAGAAGAATATTCATTAAAAAGAGAGACAATGAAACAAAATTACGTTTCAATCCATTTATTTTTATAATAGCTTCTTAGCTAAACTTAATTACTATCCACCAGTGGATTGTGGTACCCACATATTGTGGGTTTTCTAGAGAAAATGTGACACTTGGCAAAGAAATATCAAATAAGTTGTAGCGACACTAACAAATTTAAGAATGAGTGTTATATTTACTTCAAACATTCCATAATTAACAATACAAAATGACCAAGAATTTATTACATCCATTAAAGTTTTAGCTTCCCATCGAAGCAAGGGAGATAAATGATAATTCATAACAATGTTATTTGCGAGAATCTTAGTTTCATCTCGTTTAGAAAGAACCTTTTCACAAACATAGCATATGAGGAAAATAAAGAAAAATTCACTAGAACACCAAAACATAATACTTAATAGAAATTTAGAGTCATTTAAAACACGAAAATAATAAATATAGCTCCATAAAGCCATAATAACGTAAACAAACGTTGCGATTAGAGTTTGAAAAATTACAATATTAAAAATTTTGTTTATGGTATAAATCATATCACCCAGCAAACTGAAAGCGATAGTCAATTGTTTAATTCTGTTACAGCCCACAAGTCTTTGACTGAGTGAGAATATTTCCACAGAGCGTCTCATATTAGAAACCATTTTTTCTTTACTTTCAATATTTTTCAATTGACTATTCAGAACGTTAATTCTTTCTGTTATCATGTTAACATAGATTGAGAAAAATAATAATTGCAATTTCTGATTAAAAGTTATAAAGGACATACAAATTATCATAATTCTGGCACTTGGGTTAAACACAAACTCAGACACACAACTTACAAGTAACGGGACAACCAGTAAGCATAGCTTGATAAAGTTATTCCGTTTGCACTTCTCATAAAATTCCCGTTTAATACCTAATAATATATCAATCTGTGCAATAGTCGTGATAAATACTCTATTCTGTATAGAATACAGAAACGGGGCAATCAAATAGACTATATATTGTGTTATCATAAACAGAGATGGTGTTGCGTTCAGATAATCCATTTTCACACCGTTCATTTCAAAAGATGTTTGGGTCATCGTTGTTAATTCTAACACATAAGGAATTACTATGACGAAAAATACAATGACTGTATATAATTTAGTGAGTGAAGATGGCGCTTGTAACATTCCCTTTTTGTAATCAAAACGAAATATTCCATTTATCTTCTCTGCTACGAGTAAACATTTCAAAGTTTCTAACACGTTAGGAACTTTATCCGCCATTTTCAATACAGTATAAGGCTTTTAAACAAAAGTTAATGATTATTATTTCCTGTTTGGATATATCGTAGCGAAAGACGTTCACATTGATGTGATGTGATGAGTTTTACTGTCTGAAGCACTTCATATATACCGGATTACTTTTGTGTGAGCACAAACAATTTATTTAAAACGACCACTCAAAGTAATGTCAATTTCATGTTTACTCATGAAATATATTAAGCAAAGTGAACACTACTGCTACAATGATTAATGTTTTCGAAAAACAATTGACATCGGCTTTCAATCGACGAATAATGAAAATGTTTTTATTACATTTGTACCTTAAGTAAATTAAGGTTTTATAATTAAAAAAAAGTGTTAGACGACAGTTTAGATATAGCATATTTTTATTACATTTTGATATATCTTATCAGTAACATTAATGCCATGCTGAAGTATGCTGACGCACTAATTGGGACGGTTCGTCCGAAGTGATAACACGGGCTCACAGAAAACTCAGCGTGAAATGGTACTTGTAATATGTTTCGCAGAGTGAGTGAGGATATCGGACGCCTTTAAAAGTGCAGTGGTAAAGCATTTGACTGTGAAACATATTTCAAACTATACAACTAATTAACAAAATGAGATACTTGAATAACTAAAATTAAGTAAGTTAATGAGATTTCAATAAATTTCAATATAAGATTTATATTTAATTCAAACATTCCATAAGTAACAATATTCATCGGCCATGCATCTACAACTTCCTTGAGTGTTTTGGCTTGAGTTCGTGTTAAGTTTGACAAATTGTAATTCATTATAATTTCGTTAACTAAATGTATCGTGCTGTTTCTGATTTTGAATGCTCTTCCACTGAAGAAACACAAAATGAGAAAACAAAACGTTTCTATGACACACCAATACACCATTCCTAATATGTAATGAACAGACACTTTTACTATCCGATAGTAATATATATACAAATACATGGACATTAATATGTTTAAAAATACTGTTAGTAATGAAAAGAAAAGATACTGTTCAAAAACTTGATTTATCAAGTAGTAGGTATGGCCCATCAAATCAAATGACTTAGATAGACAATTTATACTGATTTTTGAACCATCAACCCTACTTTCAAAACCATTTGTGTTAAAACGGTTCTTTCTATTTATATTCACAGAGTTATTGCGTTTACTCTTGCTAAAAGTCATTAAATGATTATTCAAAAATGTAATTTTTTCAGTAATCATGGTAGTATAGACATACAATGAAAATATAAATAATTTTTGCTTATTGTTTATGACAAGTATAAAAGGAACGGTAGGTGTCCATTCATCTAGGCTATACACTTCATAGCTCATATTCAAAATTAAAATTATTATATAACTTAAAAGCTTTATCCGTAAGTTACGCTTCAATTTCCTATAGAAGTCTCGATGGACTTGTAATAATTCATCGATTTCAGCCAACGTTTTCATTATGACTATATTTTCTTTATAGAACATAAAGGGTAATATAATTGATAGAATGAATTCTAGTGACGCATAAAATGACGGTGCTGCATTAACAAACTCAAACTCTATACCAGAAATACCGTATGGTGATTGTGATAAAAACAGCCCCGTTATATATGGACCGGTAATAAAAACCATTAGCATTGTACTATAGATTTTTGTCAGTAATAAAGGTGGCGTCATACTTCCTTTTATATAACGAAAACGAAATGTTCCAAAGCACTTTTCCAGGAACAATAATGGCGTAATAGCATCTACAATATAAGACAATCTTTCTTCTGTATTTATTGGTACTTCTTGATTTTCAACACAATCCATTCTATTAAAACTAACGTCACTCGTTCTTTATAACACCTTGTTGAATGTAAGCTTTTTTATTTCGTAGCGAATTAATACCATTAAAATCAATTACTTAAATTATCCAATATCAGTAAATGTATTAGATAATATATTAGAAAAATTGATATAGTACTTACAACAAAAATAACTGTCAACAGAATATAAATAGTGGCATCTAGTGAGCGATAGCACCACTATAAATTAATGAGAAATTTTTTCAACGCGGTAATTTTAATTTAAAAATCTAATTATACCTACATGTTTCTTAGTCTAAATATTTAACCAATTGTATTTTTAGACGGATATATCATCAAGCCTAAATTAAAGCATTTAGAAAAGCGCCTTTTCTATTTTCCTGTGATTTAATACTTTTTTATTATTAGTAAAGAGTTTCTAACACCATTAAATGAAATATTATTGGATAGAGCAGTGGTGTGTACTACTAAAAAGGTTATTTTTAGTGTCGCTAGACATTATAAAATAAAATCGGTCGTTTCCATAATACCATTAAGAATGATTACAACGTTCTGGGAATAAATTTAAAGTTACTTAACATTAAAATACACTAAAAACAATCGTATTACTAATTTCCTTAGCCTGTACAGCAAATTAATAAAAATAAAGATAAATTAATAGTATAAATATAGTAATTAAACGGTTAATACCAAATATCAGAGAGTCTCGTAGTTTAATGGTCTTAAAAGTGTACCATGAAGCGAGAGGTATCGGGTTCGAATTCCAGTACGGACAAAAATAAATTATGTTAAATTTATTATTTATTCCGTCTCTGGAAGGGCTTGAAAGTGGCCAGGCGAATGTGTTAATACTGTCACAGCTGTCGGAAAGCCATGCTGAAGCATATGCTGGACGCACTAATTGGGCCGGCTTGTGTGTGATATAACTGGCTCACAGAATACGAAGCGTGAAATGGTACTTGTACTGTGTTTCGCACAGTTAGTGAGGATATCAGAGACCCTTAAAAAGTGCCGATTTAGCAGCGTGAAAAGCTGGCAACACAACCAATGCGCGGACTGTGGCGCAGTTGTTCATGTGCGGCGGTGTTCCTTACCATATAGGAGACTCATCCGCTTCGTTGTCTGCTATAGAATACAATATATAGTACATTATTCTACACGGGCAATAACATATTGTTTAACTATATTAGTTAACCATCGTTTAGCCTTTGCTACGAATTTTGAAAATAGCTTCGAAATACTGACGATTGAATCCCAATGTAGGTATACCAGCTGTCAAAAACTCAGCGACCAAAACATGCGGACTTGCGTTCAGCTATATCGACCGTTGTCAATTTAGGCATGTATAGCAGTCGATAAGTTTCAGAAACAGGACTTAAACTTTCATAGTATTGTATAGTTAGAATCACTAGTATTTTTTTAAATTATATTACTGCTGTTTAGATAAATAAAAGACTTTAACAATTAACTTGGTAAATCGTTTTCAAATTGGCGCATGACAGAAGCATTTGCAATTGTCAGAAATTTCATTATTTTATTCTTTTTTTCTGTGCTCAGATCACGTATCAATTCAAAGTCAATTGGAATTTAAAAATAATAACGTATAAGACATAAATATTTGTAGCTTATCGTTTTTCATCTGTTTCTTTTAAAATATTCTCTATTTACTTATATACTTAATATTATTCGACACATTATTGCTATTAAATTTAATAAGGCGCCTACAAACGGTTAACTGGTATTTAAATGGTATTCCATTTCTTTTAGCAAGAAATTTTATCGACGATAAGGTATCCCTAACATGAGAAGAGATGTAACGAGCACAACGCCGCGGCATTTGTCGCGCGACGGACGCGCGGGAGGCTGCTGTGGCAGCCAACCGTCGCCACATCACAGCCATGGGTCAAACCAGCGCTGCCGAATACAACCCCGACAATGATGACGACGAACCACGCATCCACGTTAACCCAACAGAAACCTCCTTGGTGAGTGTAATCAAATAAACCGCAATGCCGTAAAAATTACAATAGTTTAATACAAGAATCTATTAATTATTCTGAGACTGGCATTTACCTTGCTGTTCATAGTTTACAATATTCATTTGAGAATTCTAATCTAATTTTAGTATAAGAAATTCTACATAGAACGTATTCCTCACCTAATCTGAAATAAAAATAACGAAATATGTTATTATTATTATTATATTGTTATAGGGTATTCGACTTAAAATAATATAAACTAAGACATATTTGACTATAGAATAAAGAATTTTCTGCTTATTTTAGTAATTTGCAAGACAGTAATATATACTCATATAGCGTATTTGTGGTATTATTAGACCTATTGGACTTAGCGCATATATCTTAGCTTACTTACTTTATACTTAGTTGCTTATTATATTATACAAAGCTCATAGGTATCTAAATCTTACTATTAGGTATATATATGTTAATACTAATACCACTTAATTTATTACTTTAGTTCTTTCATTTAAATAATATTTAATAAGGCGAATTTAAAAATATATTCTAAAAAAATAAAATGAAAGTATATAATTAATAGCAATAATATGATATTAGTAATTGTACTATCTTATGTTTTGTTATGTAAGTTATTACAAACGATAACGACAATTTTATGTACATAATATACAAAACTGGTTTCATAATGTTGATTCTGTAAACAATTTAACGTATGTAATGTAATGAGTACCTAGAAAATTAGAATATTTACACACATCTTTTAATATTAACTACATTATCCTTTAAATATTAACACATTTGAACACATAAATAACACAGCATTCATTAAAAATATAAGTAATTCCAACATTTAAAAGCAATACATAACATATATCAAATTAAATGGATGTTTTATTGGAACAGTTAAATTTGGCGGGCAAACATGCAGCATTTAATTTTGTTTTAAATGCCATTCACGGCTGTCAATTGTCTCCATGACATCAAGAAAATATATTGTACCTTGTAGATTAAATTATTTCAAGAGAGACCTACGTAGAACGAAACGTGATTCCGTTCATTATTTTAGTGCATTCGCATTGCTTCAGGCTTCTATCAGCTGTCAAATTATTATAACAGTGTTGGGGTACTGAGTATTTTTATTTGTTAAAAATAATATTTTATATAGTGAGTTATTGTGAAACGACCGAATAGTGTACATTTTATACAAATATTGATAATAATAGATTTGCTTGCTATTAACAGTTAACATAATGGGTGTTTTATTTTCGTAATACGTCAACTTTAAAATCAAAATAAATAATTAAGTTTCCTGACAGGGTGTTTTGCAATAAATTTTCTTAAAGAAAGTACTGGTAATATATTTTATTAAAGAGACGTGAGAGTAAATCTTAGTAAAATAGACATCAACATGTCTAAAGTGTCTTTGAGCAATATTCCATCAAATCCGAGAATAAATCGCCTGAGAACATTTTCTAGGGTGAGTTGTATTTCATACGTATATATATTTTAAAATAACTGAATAGCTAATAGAAATTTAAATTTCGAATATTTGTTATGTCATGTATTTGAGGTTACTAACATTGAACTTCATACTTTGAAGTGCATTTATTACATTTTAATAACTGTTTATTGTTTAATTTCATCACGATTATCAAAGAAGTTTAAAAAAAATACCCAAGACTCATTAATCCGCATTTCATTATATATAAATTTAATTATGGAATTAATAATAATTGGCTGTATACAATTTTGTTTTTTCAGAATTACAAGCCTATATAACATACTGAATATGACAATAAAACAAACATTTTCATTGGAAATAGGTCTATTTATCATAATTAATTATATACAGACACAACATTACATAAATTAATATATTATAGCCTTTTTAAAAATGTGTAATTTAATTTAATTTTTAATTCAGCAACAGAAATTATCTACAATAGTAGTAAAAAGGTTATATTTAAATATACTATATATATAGAGACTTACACACTTAGACAGTGACATGGGTTATCATTAGTTTATAGCAAATAAATTATGACATATTCAATATTCATGCACTATTAAATTTCATAATATACCTACAATGACCTCTTATCTGTGCAATATAGTTATGTGTGTATTTGTTATCCTTTATTTATATCTATTAAATATTAAACTTTATTTACTAATATGTTAATATATTTAACAAGTTAATATACTCTGTGTTGAATTATGACTAAATGTTGTGTTTTTAAATATTGGCATATGATCAAAACAATTAAAAACATTTATATTTAAGTTTTTTTACGTTTAATATATTTACTAACAGATCTTAATTACATATTGGTCTTTGTTAAGTTATGTAGACAAATTATTTTATTACAAATTACAATTTATCAACATATTGCAATAAAAATCTTTCCACTTTAACTTTTCACATATATTTTCCATGTAAGGAAACAGCATAGTACAACCATGAACTAAACAATGAGTAGTAAAATGAAGGAATGTAATATCTAATAATACCTATGTCAGTAATTAATACAGCATCCGCCAGTATTAAACGTTTCCAACTCATTAATCTCAATGTCAATGTTTGTACACATCTTGTTAATGACAGCTTTTATAATTCACTTGACTTGGCTTATTACCTCTTAACATTTATTGTCTTACTTTTAACCTCTCTTCTATTATTATTGTATCTAAGAGATTTACTAAAACATTGAAATGGTAGCTTTATTCATTAATGCTAATATTTTAATGCTTATTTAGATTATAGAACTGGCATCACATATTATTTAGTATTCTTTATTACTCAGATTGACGACTAGTAAACAGAAGTAAAAAAGTTGTGTATGTATACTGCCCATCTTTATTATTATCTTCTTATTCTTTTTCTTAGTGTGAATAAAAAAAGACCATTTCTAAATAACTTGAACATTCAATTAAATAAATAAATTGTTGAATTTAAGAATTAACAATTGATAAAAAAATTTTAGCAATTAATCTGCCAAAGTCTAATGAATTATTGAGTACTTTTAAATGTCAATCTTAAATTATTAAACTATTTTAGTTGAAATGAAGCAGATGCATGCAGATGTGCTTCGATACATAAGGAAACAAGAAATTTATTTCCTATTTGCCACAAAATAACAGATTCACTAATGTGGAAATTATTCTTATCCAACTTGT